>JAKEYF010000156.1:0-133297 GCA_021527775.1 Lactarius sanguifluus | reverse complement strand
GGTGAAGATATAAAGGGGCCGAAGTACAGAGGTATTCGTTAGTCACATGCGTTTGCCACCATGTGCACGTGATCGTGGGATTAGTATCCCTCATTAGTATAGACTCACATGATTGGACGATAAGGATAGAAGGGACTAGAAGGATCTAGAACGTGCTTAGTAGTTTACCGCTTACTTGCTGTATTAGGTTTTACTCAGCAAGTGGAGCCGCTCGTAAGCGTTATGACAGAGTGCCACGTCAGCACCATAGATAATGCTATTAACAGACACGACGCGTCAGCTCCTGAGTCATAGGACCTTACTGTACACTTAGTAATAGTGTTCAAACTCAGTTTAGACTCAGCCGCAGTAGTGTATATAAGCTTCCCTGTAGCGTCCTGAGTGGAACCAACTTGTCCTCTTGGTTCTCCACTCAGGTGCGCATTTCACTGTATTCCCTTACTCTGTCCCAATCTAACTTGTCCTCTTGGTTCTCCACTCAGCGTGCCACAGTTGTGATCACTGACAGTTTGAGTCCTTGAATAAAGGCTCCACGTTCCTGTCCCCTCCACTGTGACTGTATGTTTAGCGTGTGACTTGTCTCCGTGTTAGGTTGAGTGTGCTCCCTTACAGTTCACCCTTACTTTGCCCTTGACTTGACATAGCGCGGCAGTCGCACCGCTACATTAGGACAAGTTCTTCCTTCACACTCTCGGGTTACCCACCCGCCAGTCTTACCTCTTTTATCATCTCTCCCTCTAGGTGGTTGACGACCATCAGTCCTTTGTGTTATCTACCTCACTCTTTGCCTGTGGACCTCCGTAAGCAGAATCTGTGCATTCGTGGTACAACTCTAGTGTCCGTAAAATCGGCATAGATTGTGCTTGCCTTCATTTGTTGTATCTGGTCACAGTTCGACATCTGGGTACTGGCTGCAGAACTGGTCACCACGCCAGATAAGCTGCAGTTAGACATTGAGCCAGCCAGGCCTAGCCTGCAACAGCTGTACGTGTAGTAAACAGAAAAGTTTGAGAGCGCTTCGGCATGAGAGGCAGCCAACAGGTCGAGAAGACTGCGGCAGACAGCCTTGTAGCTCTACACATATCCCTACCCCATTCCCGAGTGTCCCTTTATCGCCGCAGCCTCGCGCAGTGTGAAACAACCACTGTGTATTGGTCTAGCTTGATAGGGCATTCCACACATCCTCGAGTTAGCGTTCGCGCTTGTTGTATCCAGTCATCTTCAATCCACCCTCACACATCTTCCACCCTGCCTCACATATTTGCGAATGTTCGTGCCCAACTCCGTCATCTCTTCAGGAGGAGACAAGCTTCCATCCCACCTATCCCGACGCCCCCTAGTAATCAAGCCTCTGCTTCGGCATCACTCCACGTACTTCGGACACCTCAGATCACTAACGAGCGTGCTCCTACCCCACCATTATCAACACACGGGTCATCATCAGCCTCATTCCATTCCACACACTCCTCCTCCCAAGAAACCCTCGCCCAGTCCGGCGAAAGCTTCATAGACGAAGACGGCGTCAACATCTGTTACCAGGGATTCCAGTTAGAACTGCCCCCTCGTAACCTTGCCGAACAATATGTACAGGCAATCTACGGAGACCCCCATTTTTGTTACGGACTTCTAGACCTCTACGGTCTCAAACGAGAAGTTAATGGCACCGGTTATACCGTCCCTCAGTTGGTCGCATTTGCAGCAGACCTAGTTCCACACCTCTCCCCACCTCCCTCTCCTTCACCACCTCACAGTGGCTCCCAGCGGTCGGCAGAAAGCCAAGCAGGCTCAAGCCCAGTATCCTCGAGGAGTTCACTCCAAATTCGCGCTCCCTCCCCTCACGAAGAGTGAAAAAGCCTTCGCTTCTTCAGTAGTAGATTGGGACGAGATTTCGCCTGACGAACAGCTAATTCTCCTAGAGAATTATCGAAAGGCACAAGAAGAAGCAGAGAGAAAAGAGAGACAGGCCCAACTAGACGCAATGGCCTCCAACCCTGCAGCATCCACATCCGCAACTGCTCCGGGTCCGGCACCCGCTCCTCCCTCAGTCCAGGATTGCCTGGACCTCATACATCACCTCAGTATCGCCATGGGCAACCTTGCCCAAGAAGTAAAAGACCTCACCCAACAAGTCAGCGCGTCGCTGACATCCAGACCCCATTCCAACGGTAACAAAAAGGACATAGTGGCCCGCCCAAAACCATGGGACGGGAAAGGCGACTCTACAGAAGTCCGTCATTTCCTTGCCGCGTACCATAACTGGGCTGGATCAGTGGGAGATGCTATGAACACGTGGCACGACACAGACAAAAGGTGGTACATTGACGAAGGTCGATGGACTGCAGCCGCCCTCAACCTTATGGAGGGGGATGCAAAAACCTGGGCCCTTCCATACCTGGAAGAGGCAAATCAAGGTGGATCGCCCTTTGGCGGAACCTTCGCTGGTTTCGTCAAGGCTTTTAACCTCAGGTTCAGTCCGCGAGATACCACAGATTTGGCACAGGAGGCACTCAAAAAGACAAAACAGGGTCGCAAGGAGGTGACCCAGTACATATCACTATTCGATCAGTACGCTGGACAAACGAAGTGGTCCAAAGAGGACCTATGCACCCGGTTCTATGATGGCCTCGCTGAGGAAATCAAGGACATCCTGGCATTCACAGGGAAGATAGCTCTAGATTACAACGATCTGCGGAAGGCATCACAAGATATCGATCAACGCATGCGAGCCAGAAAAGCAGAGAAGGGGGGTGAAAGCTCCCGCACCATACCTACATCGGCCAATCCCGATGCCATGCAAGTAGACGCGACGTGTCAGCAAGGCAAGAAACAGGGATCACCCGATATCTTAAAAACAAGAGCTGAGTACCAGACGTGGATGAAAGGGAAGTGCTATGGGTGTGGGTCTCCCGAACATTCAAAAAAGGATGGAAGTCACGAACGCGACGTATGCAACTGGTGTCAAAAAGTTGGACACCGTGCACCTGTCTGCATGGCGAAGAAAATGGGGAAGCCAGCTAAAGCTAAGGCTGCAGCAACGGACTCCTCAAGCCCACCATCCTCATCCAGTACGGCGGTAGCATCCGCCTCGAATACAAGTCCCTCTCCGGCCAAGACGTCACAGGTAGACGTAGCCAAATTGATGGAGATGGTGAAAAAGCAGCAAGAGCAGATAGAATCGCTCAAAGCGGCTTTTTAGTACAAGGGACCAGCATAGCTGCGTCTGGCCCCTTATTTACAGTAGATGACTCGGCTTCCTGTAGTTGTAAAATATGCTTATGCTCTCGCCTCGTTTCGGACTTATCTCCTGTAATTCATACAATTTCCTCCTCTACCTGTAAGTTAGATAGTAGTGTCAGTTCCGTTTCTTGTCTTCTCAGCCCCTCCACATCTACATCTGCCTCGGAGATGAACAATATATGTAGTGTTCCAGTTGCTCCACCCTTTCTCGAAGCAGCGCCGCACGTGATGATTTCTGATGCAGCACTGTCTTCAACTATTATTCCCGAAACAAAAGATAAAAAATCACATTTTCATATTTCTGTGTATTTAAAAGGACGTCATCGTACTGTAAAAGTAGCAGCAATGGTAGACTCGGGGGCAACTTCGTTGTTCCTCGACAAAAAGTACGCTGACCGCCACAAGATGTTCCAGGTTCCTCTTGAGAATCCCATCATCCTCTATAACATAGACGGGACACTCAACGAAGCCGGCAGTATCACCCACAAAGTACGACTTAATCTCCAAGTTGGACCGATGGAAGAAAATCATGACTTTTTAGTCACTTCCCTCGGCCCAGAGAGCGTCATTTTGGGGCTGCCTTGGCTCAGACTACGGAACCCAAACATAGATTGGCAGGAAGGCACAATGCGTCTCAATTCCACTGCTGAAATAGCGCCACCGGAACTTGAGATAGAGGTGACGCGCATTATGGCGAACCGTATGGAACGTCGCCGTCTCTTTGCGGAGAAAGTGCTAGACACGGCCCAAGACGAAGTTTTCTGTTTGGCAGGCTTCACCTATAGCCAGCAGATAGCCGAGAAAGCTACTGCAGCTAAGCCAAAGAAAACATTCGAAGAAATGGTGCCAAAGCACTATTGTGACTTTGCAAAAGTCTTCTCTGAGGAAGAATCCCAGAGGCTCCCAGAACATCAACCGTGGGATCACGCCATAGATCTAGAACCAGATGCAGTCAAGCACTGGAAGATCAAAACGTACCCCATGTCACCCAGCAAGCAAGTGGAACTCGACAAATTCCTGCAGGAGCATATTGCTAAAGGATATCTGGTCCCATCTAAGTCACCGATGGCCTCCCCAGTATTCTTTATCAAAAAGAAAGACGGAAAGCTCCGTCTAGTGCAGGACTATCGCCATCTTAACAAAATCACCATTAAGAACTGATATCCACTTCCACTCGCGGCTGACATCATCAACCGGTTGAAAGGAGCAGAATACTTCACAAAGTTTGACGTTCGATGGGGCTATCATAATATTCGAATCCGTGAAGGAGACGAATGGAAGGGTGCTATAGTCACCAACCGCGGACTGTTTGAGCCAAAAGTAATGTACTTTGGCATGACCAACAGCCCTGCAACCTTCCAAGCCCTCATGAACGCAATATTCGCGGACCTCATTGCAGAAGGAGAAGTTGCAGTCTACATGGATGATATCCTCATCTACAGTCGAGACCTTAACCACCATCGCAAAATCGTATGCGAGGTGCTCAGAAGGCTCAAAGACTACGACCTCTATCTCAAACCCGAGAAATGCGATTTTGAGAAACGTGAAATGGAGTATTTAGGGATGATTATCCATCCCGGAGAAGTGCAGATGGACCCCGGCAAGGTCTCTGCAGTAAGGGAGTGGCCTACACCCACGAATCTCAAAGAGGTTAGAGCATTCGTTGGGTTCGCCAACTTCTATCGTAGGTTCATTAAGGATTTCGCGGCCATTGCCCGACCTTTACATGACCTCACGAAGAAGGATACTCCATGGCACTGGCATTCTGAACAGCAGAAAGCTTTCGATGATCTCAAGGGACGTTTCGTTCAAGAACCTATCTTAAAGGTGTACGATCCGAATCTCCCTACACGTGTCGAAACGGATGCTTCAGGATTTGCTACTGGTGGGATACTCACGCAGAAGTACCCAGACGGTCTTTGGCACCCCGTTGCATATCGCTCAGAGTCAATGAGCAAAGAAGAACGCAACTATGAAATCTACGACAGAGAAATGCTAGGCTTGATTCGAGCCTTAGAGGACTGGAGACACTTCCTCGAAGGCATCTCCTTTGAAGCGATCACCGACCATAAGAATATGGAATGGTGGGCAAGCATGAAAGACTTAAATCGCCGGCAAGCACGCTGGGCATTATATTTAAGTCGCTTCGCCTTCAAGATCACTTACAAGAAAGGAGACTCTATGCAAGCCGACGCACTCAGTAGATTCTCAAAAGACCACGTCAGGGACAATGAGGACAACCGCCAGGTTCAGGTTTTACAACCTAAGCATTTCCTCAATGCCGCCCAAGCACACTTCCGCCCAGAAGTGGACTCCCTTGGCAGTCGCATCAAACTCGCATCCATTAAAGAAGCCGAAGTTATAGAGGGTCTTAAAAATCTACAAAAGACTGCTCCAAAGGCTCTTACGGATGGAGTTGCACTGTGGGAAGAAGAAGACGGTTTCGTTTATCACCGCGGAAGGCTATATGTCCCCAACGATCAAGCCCTTAGAAGGGACGTGGTAAAGACATGCCACGATACAACGATCGCAGGACATCCCGGTAAAAATGGAACCATCGAGCTAGTTAGTCGCTACTATTGGTGGCCACGCATGGCAGGCTTCATCAGTTCATACGTAGAAGGATGCGATCGATGCCAACGCTATCGCAAAGATCTGCACCCCAAAGCTATGATTCAGCCGCAAGAAGTACCTGAGGGTCCATGGCAGTTAATTGGGATCGATTTGATCGGCCCTCTGCCTATGTCACGTGGAAAGGATATGATCCTTAACATAGTGGATCATTATACAAAACAGATCCATCTATTTCCAGTGACTTCCCAGATTACAGCTGATGGGGTAGCATCCATCTACTTTGAACAAGTCTTCCCCTTGCACGGGATCCCTCGAAAGATCATTAGCGATCGAGGACCCCAGTTTGCTGCAAGGAGCATGCGGGCATTATATAAGCGACTAGGAATAGACGCAGGCCTTACTACAGCCTATCACCCTCAAGCTAATGGACAGGTAGAGCGCAAAAATCAAGAAGTAGAAGTC
This sequence comes from Lactarius sanguifluus, assembly GCA_021527775.1. NCBI lineage: Eukaryota > Fungi > Basidiomycota > Agaricomycetes > Russulales > Russulaceae > Lactarius > Lactarius sanguifluus. The sequence continues at coordinate 127,024 of JAKEYF010000156.1, read as the reverse complement.
TACTTGCGCTTGTTCATTAGTAAGAGGCAGGATGATTGGGCAGACCTGCTCCCTACAGCGGAATTCGTAATCAACAGTAGACTCAACTCTGCAACAGGTCACACCCCATTCGAGCTACTGTACGGCTACACGCCGGATTTCACGATTCCTGCCGGTAGGCCAACTGGTATTCCAACGCTCGATAAGCGTCTTCAACACTTAGTTTCCACTCGAAAGGACGCAGAGGCCGCTCTACGCTTAAGTAAAAAGCGAATGCAGACAGACGTTGAACAAAGGCATAAGCCACATGCCTTTAACATCGGGGATAAAGTCTGGTTGCAAGCTAAGCAGATAAAGATACACCAACAGTCGTCCAAATTGGGTCCAAAGCAATTAGGACCATTTGAAGTCACTGAAGTTAGAAGTGACGTCGACTACAAGCTTGCACTACCCCCTGCATTACGGATCCATGATGTATTTCATGTAGACCGCCTCTCCCCTTACAAGGGAAACGAAGTTAATGGGCTTTTGCCACCTCCACCCGAACCCGTCACAGTCGAAGGGGAAGAAGAGTACGAAGTAGACCACATAAGAGACTCAAAACTCTTCGGTCGTACTCTTAAGTACCTAGTTCGCTGGAAAGGCTACGGAGAGGGCGAGGACACTTGGGAACCTGCTAAAAACCTAGTGCATGCCCCGGAAAAGCTTAAAGAGTTCCACTCTTTGAACCCGGGCGCACCTAGAAAAATAGCAGCTCTCATCTACGCGTCCTTGCCTTGGCAGTCTCCTCACATGTACACAGAGGCCAACGCGGACGTCGACCCTTAAGAAGGGGGGTGATGTCATGGACGCGTATTATTTTCCCTATTTTTCTGTATTTATATGGAATTATACGGTGAAGATATAAAGGGCCGAAGTACAGAGGTATTCGTTAGTCACATGCGTTTGCCACCATGTGCACGTGATCGTGGGATTAGTATCCCTCATTAGTATAGACTCACATGATTGGACGATAAGGATAGAAGGGACTAGAAGGATCTAGAACGTGCTTAGTAGTTTACGCTTACTCGCTGTATTAGGTTTTACTCAGCAAGTGGAGCCGCTCGTAAGCGTTATGACAGAGTGCCACGTCAGCACCATAGATAATGCTATTAACAGACACGACGCGTCAGCTCCTGAGTCATAGGACCTTACTGTACACTTAGTAATAGTGTTCAAACTCAGTTTAGACTCAGCCGCAGTAGTGTATATAAGCTTCCCTGTAGCGTCCTGAGTGGAACCAACTTGTCCTCTTGGTTCTCCACTCAGGTGCGCATTTCACTGTATTCCCTTACTCTGTCCCAATCTAACTTGTCCTCTTGGTTCTCCACTCAGCGTGCCACAGTGTGATCACTGACAGTTTGAGTCCTTGAATAAAGGCTCCACGTTCCTGTCCCCTCCACTGTGACTGTATGTTTAGCGTGTGACTTGTCTCCGCGTTAGGTTGAGTGTGCTCCCTTACAGTTCACCCTTACTTTGCCCTTGACTTGACGTAGCGCGGCAGTCGCACCGCTACACATATATGGTGCGTTTTAGTTGCAGTACTTTGTTTTCCTGCCCTTTGGCTTTGAAGCCCTCAGGTTGTTCCATGTAGAGCTCTTCATCAAGCTCGCCATATAGGAAGGCAGTTTTAACATCTAGTCCAGTGATGTGCCAATCCTCTAGCACTGCAAGCGCGAGCATCATCCGGACAGTCTCAAAGCGCACTACTGGTGAGAAGATTTCATCATAGTCAACGCCTTCAACCTGAGAAAAGCCTTTGGCAACAAGCCGGGCTTTCTTGCGACCATCAGTCTTTTGATCAAAGACCCATCTATTTTTTATAATCTTCCTCCCTTTAGGAGGGTTCACAAGCTCAAAGACATTGCATCTGCAAAGTGCCTCAAGTTCCTCGCGACAAGCAGTCTTCCATTCCTTTTGTTGCGCTGCAGGCATGCGCATAATATCTTTATAGGTCCACTCCCGTACATTAGAAGTGTCCAGTGGTTCCAGATCAGCAGATGGAACTGCTTTGGCAAGCAGATGATCTAGGAATTTTACTCCCCCTTCCTGAGCAAGGCGTGACAATAAATCATCTACTTCATCCTCTGAGGGTTCTGGCGGAGCTTCACTCTCAGCAGGTGGAGGGTCAGGGTTTGTCTCAGGAAATCCTCCTGGAATCTGCCTTTGCCCTGGCATACTGTCAGACCTGGAGCGACCAGGCTGCTTTCCAACCATTTCTTTCCACTTGCTACTCCGCTCAATGTCTTTAGTTATTTGTGTGGGATGCCTGTCTTCCCCATAGATGTTGTCAGGACGAGTAGGTACTTTCCTCAAGCGTGCAGACTGTCGTGGTAGTGCTGGTTCTGGTGCAGGAGGCAGAGGTGGTTGCACTTCTGGCTCCTCTGGTGCCACAGATCCGCCGTCGTGGTCTGGCACATCCTCCCTATTTTGCCTCTGTTTAGGGGGACGATGAGTAGGCATGTCATCATCAAAACCACTAGGAATGGGCTGTGTAGGTGACTGGTCATCCTCCATAGGAGGTTGATTCTCTACTGGCTCATTGACGCAGGTTGTACCCCGCACCCTTTGCGTTTCACATCTAGGGTATACTGTCTCATCAAATAATGCAGTAGTGCTGGTGAACACTGTGTTGTTTTTGATCCGCATGAACCGATACGCTTTAATACCCTCAGTATGACCAATATAGATCATTTGTTCACTTTTGGGGTCTAGTTTGTTCATTCTGCGATCTTCTGGTATGTGCACATAAGCGCCACAACCAAATACTCGTAAGTGTGAAATACTAGGTGGTTCACCATACAAGCTCATATAGGGTGTCCGCCAATTAAGGCGACTTATTGGAGTCCTATTGTAGCAATGCACTGCATGTAGGACCACAAATTCCCACCAAGATTGAGGGAGACAGGCTTCAAGGCACATAGCCTGAGCCTTATCCATACAAGTTCGCATAAAATGCTCAGCGCGACCATTTTGTTGGGGAGTATGAGGTGCGCTTTGTAGGATATTAATACCCATGTCCTTCAGTACTTTAATAAACTCATCCGACTTGTACTCTCCTCCAGCATCCGACATCCACTGTTTAATAGTGGTGTTATGCTGAGTATTGACCATGGCAATAAATTGCCTTAGTGCATTAATAGCTTGCGCTTTAGTGCGTAAAAGCACGATCCATGCATAGGAGGAGAAGTCATCAAAGAAACTAATAAAGTATTTATATTTGTGGTATGAGTCAACTGGAAAGCTCTTAAGATCAGAATGAATCTTTTCAAAAGGCTTCTTAGCACGCGTCTCAGAGGGTTTATGCGCTGAAGCAGGCATTTTCCCTTGAGCGCAACCAGGACATATGGGTGTCTCCGAAGGATATTTAAGGTCTGTAGGAATTCCCTTAGTGTGATCCTTGGCATGACGTAGTACTTCCTTCGAAGGGTGTCCTAAACGTCTATGCCAGATGTCATAGTCCGCAGTATAGATAGTACTATGGGCTGCATGTACATCTTTAACGTGTGTAACTTTGGCATCAAGCCAGTAAAGTGTGTGACCGTCTGCTAGGGGTTTTGTTTGTAGTACGGGCGTAGAACTGCCCTTATAGTATAGAGATATATGCTGCGAATCCCCATTAACGCGCAATCCCTGTTGTAGAAACTCCCCCATAGACAATAGCTTAGTTGTCATCTGTGGTATATGTAGAACGGGATATATGCATGTAATACGCTCCGTCTTAACACCTTTATGTTCCACAGTATGCTTCAGTAATACTGAGCCTTGGCCTTGTACATAGAGAGCATGAGCCGCAGTTTTAACCATAGGCTTTTGCGATAGGGGAGTATAACTTATAAAGTCCAGTTTATTGTTTGTAAAATGTGCTGATGCACCAGAGTCAAGTAACCAAATAGGTTCTTGCTCTGTTTGACTTCGCATTCCCTTACATTTCGCACAAAGAGCATAATCCAAACCATGAGTGCATTGATTAGCGCTATTGACAACTTTATTTACAAGCGCACTGTAACTACTATCTCTAGAAGTGCCAATTGGCACCTTCTCCAGTAGCGCTGTAGAGTGGTCAGATTTGCTAGTAAGAGGAGGGAAAGTTACTAACCCATCCTCATAGGGAGTGAAGTCGTCTTGCCCAACTGCGCTAGCAATGTCAGCATTGACATCATCATCTGCACTACCCCAGTCTAGGTCCAGAGAGATATCTGGAGAGGGGGCACGGACTGGTTCCTTTTTACCAAAGTCCTCCCACATTTTGGTTATCTCTACGGCAGTAGGACTATCAGGGCATACCTCTTCAAGAGGTTCGACTGTACGAATGGGCTCCTTGCCCTTGTCTTTGCGCGCCTTATGATAAGGAGGCGGTGCTAAAGGAGTCAAGGTTAGCTTAGGAGAGTCTGGAGGCGAACTGATGGGCGCACTGCAGCCTGTAGGGAGGTCGTCATCCTCCATTTCCCAGTCCTCTGTGAAGGTGTTCGGGTTTTTGATCCATGGAGACGCTGCGACCATTTCACCAAGACACTGTTCAAGCGTCTTCACCGTCTGAACTGTACCAGGAGTCTCTAAGGCCTGGGTAACGTCCAGAGCCTTGTTAAGGGACTTATAATGTCCCGGTACACGCTTCTTCGCAGGAGGGGCAGAGGAAATGCGCTGCTCGAGCCCAGAAGGCGAGATATGCGCTATGGTGGTAGAGGTTGGCGCAGGGAGTGCCGCAACATCTGCAATGTGCATATGACCTTGTGCACCTTGCTGTTGCTTTTTAAACTTCTTGCCAGCGTGTTTACTACACTGGCGGTGGCCTCCCTGTTGTGGCTGCTGCTGCTGCTGCTGCGGTTGATTACCGTGCTTCTTGTTCTGTTGGCCCGAAGAGCCTTGCTGCTGCTGCTGGAAGTTGGGGTCGTTACGCTTGCGCTTGACCGCCGACAACTTGTTGGCCGACTCCCTATTGGAAGGTTGGCCTTTGGAACGCTTGATTTCCCACTGGTTGACCGCCGCAGTACGAATATCGGTCAAAGTAAGCTTCTTTGCCGTGGTGCCCGACATAAGGATAGGGACTAGAGATGACTCCCACTTGGCTGGTAGCTTCGAAAGGAGCATCATGGCCTGAAGGCCGTCGGGTACTTTGGCAGAGTTAGCGGCAAGATGGTTGTAAATCGTAGCCAATTCATCAATCTGAGGGCCAGGGTGCTTAGCATAGTCCAGATGAAATGTCATGGCACGCTTAAAGTCCTGGTAAACATTAGCAGCACTAACGCCCCCATACTGGGACTTGAGATGGTCCCAAACAGCTTGAGCAGTAGCAAACTTTTCAACCTGGTGTTGAATAGCTGGTGAAAGATGCAGCACAATCGAGCCCAAGGCACGATCATCATCCGAAGCCCAAGCATTATAGGCCTCAACCTCCGTAGGAGTAGGAGCATCTTTATCCTTGGCGACAGGGTAAAGACGTCTTCCACTGACAATATCCCAAAGCGCAGAAGACTTCAAGAAAGCCTCCATTTGCTTAGCCCAAATCTGATAGTTGTTACCATCAAGGACGGGGACAAGAGTTGTAAGCGTCGACATTGTTGATAAGGTTTCTGTATAGAAAATAGTCAGCACCGTATGCGACTAGTAACAGAAAGATAAACCGGCATAGTCTCCCCTTATAAGGAGACTAATGTCTGCCATTAAAGGCGACATACTAGCATAGTCTCCCCATAGTAGGAGTAGTGTTTCGAAGTCCTGTCTTATGGACTGAAAAAAGACTGAGGACCCAACTGGACCCAACTGGTGGCAACTGGACTTTCAGTTGCAGTTGCATGTAGTTCCAGCATGACCCAGTTGCAGTCTATCAACAATTTGATCCATCAACAGACTGCCAAAAGACCAGTTGCAACCAGTTGCAACCAGTCTTAGATAGGACTTTTAGTTGCAACAAGCTGACAGGGATCTTATATATTGAGCTACTGATGTGCGGGGAAAGTACAATTTGGGTGCCAATCAACAACAAACAGGTGCCCAAATCTCAGACTCGGACCAAATAACGACAAATGTTGCCAACTTTGCTGGCCCTGCCACCCTAACACCCATACACTTGGAGATGAAACCCAAAACAGGAACTTCATCTAAAAACTCTAAAGCGTCTCGTGTCAACACCCATAAAAGGCAAGCATCCAGTGGTGGTGAAAGCGAGGCATCCAACCACCAGCCTGCAATACGCAAGAAACGTTCAAAACATGTTATTGAAGAAGTCACTGATGAAGAGCCAAACGTACCGGAGATTGAAGAAATTCTTGTGTGCGACAGTTCGGGGGAAGATGGTGAACAAACCCGACCTGGAAGGAATGAGGTTTGTGTCAGTAACATTAATAAAACGACGTCAATTACTCACCACGACAAATTTGATTTGTCACAGGACAGCGCGAGTGACCTTGAGGAAAAGCATCGCAGCAAGGTCCCAATGGAGCTGAGAGTGAAGACTGATTCAACAAAGGACATCTTATTGCTCTTCTCGCAGATCACATCAGTGAAGTTTAAAAAGAACGACACCTATGAGACAGTGAAGGGACGATGGTGCAATCTGTGCAGGTCAGTGTCAGGTGACTCGGAGTGGATAAACGAACGTACTGACACAATACTAGAGAGGACAAAAGTTTGATGAAGCGTCAAGGGCTGCGAAGGGCATTCCTGAAGGGGAGTAACTCGACATGTCGTCAACATGCTAGACAACATTGGGAGTCATACAAGAAGAGGTGCGAAGAGTCAAACATACCAGTTCACCATTGGGCCATCCCTCGTCCCATTTGGAAGGAGATGGAAGCTGAGAAGCGTGGCGATAAGCATAAACAACCGAAGTTGGATGGCATATTTGAGAAAGTACACAGCCCGAGAGAATTCACGCATGATGGTATTTTGCACGCAGTGGCCCAATATGTGGCATGCGACGACCAGGTATGTTTAAGTATTCTTGAGACCTTTACCGAGGAGTAACAAACTATATACACAGTCCCTAGCTGTCGCAGATAAGGCTCTGTTCCGGAACTGCTTGGTTGCAATGAGGCCAAAGTCGATCTCAAAAGACCTGCCAAGCACTCACAACGTTACAAGATATATTCATAATAAGTTTGTCCAGTGGCTTCAAGAGCTAAAGGACGACATCATTGTAAGCAGAATAATGGGACAGTACAACAAGAATCTCACAAACGAGTCGGAATGACTTGGACAGGCTGCACCCGGAAAAATCTCATGTACTGCAGACGGTTGGTCTGCCGACACCACCAAGGCCTCGTTTCTTGGAATGACAGCCCACTGGATCGAAGTCAAGGGCAGGGTATGGAAGATGAGAGCAGAAGTCGTGGGATTCAAGGGTGTTTCAGGCGATCATAGTGGTGACAACCTTGGGCGTTATTTCATTGGGCTGTGTGACCGAGTTGGGATATGTAATCGACGCCGGGGTTCTAAGGTAACGCGCTGACCATATCTCTTACTGTGCTAAGATGTTGATCTTTTTGTAACAAGCTTTACACAGTAACTCTCGACAACGCATCAAGCAACACTACAATTTGCAAGACAATCGAATGCCTCCATGGTCGCCGAAAGCTTCATAACTGGGATGCTTCAAAAAATCAACTTCCGTGAGTTTCATACATGATTTGAGATCGAGGACTCAATGCAGCGCGGGTGTAGATGCCTCGAACATGTTGTGAACTTGGCTAATATCGACATCATGTCACATATTACCAAGATCGCCGCTGTCGAGAATACAACAGCCATATGGGAATTAGTGGTTTGCAAGGCCTGGCCTGAAGCCCTAAAGCCTGGGTAGCCAAGCCCTCAAAGCCTGAGCCCAGCTGGGCCCTTGTACCAGGCTTTGGAGGGCCTACAGCTCAGCTCAGGTTATTGAAAGCCTGAGCCAGGCCCTAAAGCCCAGGCTTTGAGTATACTGTAGCTCAATTTGTGGAATCAAATGCAGAATCAAAATCATCCAACTGCCCTCAAAAGAAAATAGAATAACAAATAATGTACCATCACATTGTGGAGGCACATGCCTGCTGTTACTGCATTGTTCAACACCCTCCAATGCACGGTATGCACCTCATTGTTGGAGAAATGTTGCAGGGCCAACTTTGAATGCTTCTGGTATTCCCACCACCTCTTTGTTGTCTTCTTCATCTGCTGGCAAGTCCATGGTATGTTCTGCATGATCAAGCCCAAACTGCCCACCATTCTGCTCTCAGTGGGTGTGTTTGAGTCTATGTTTGATGCCCTGGACTGTCCAGTTTACAAAACCTCAACAACTTGAACAGGTACATTGGTTCCAAATTCTGTGTTGTTGGGCCTTTGCTAAAGTACAAGGTCACTCAGGTTCTCCAAGTCCCCCTCTAAATGATGTGTCACCCAATTGCAGGTACAAGTGTGTAAGTGACCTTCTTTTTGGAGTGATAATTGCCACTGAGAGGATCTATTAGGGTTGGATTTTCTTCAGCCATAGCAGGAGGACCAAAGATGGGCCCAGTCATGAGGTGCCAGTGACAGTGAAAAATGGCAGATATAAGCAGGTCAAGTTCACTTAAAGCCAAAGAGAATACTAGACATGGCATCATCGAGGTTAGTTCTTGCATCACACTAACAGACTGTTTTATCATGTTGAGACGCGACTGTATAAGTCACATGTCTCGTGGGATCTGATTGTGTCAGCCCATATACTATATTCGGTATCTGTCCCTTATGGACTCTTTTGGACACTCCGGACTTGTACGGACCACTTTTGTTTATCTTTATTGTCAGAGTCATACATGACTCTTATTGTTCTCTATTGTTAAGATACCGGTATTGTCTGCTTTAGGCAGCTATTGTTCTCTGCCCTCCAATGGCATTTCTCCCTCTGGCGCACAGACCACATGTATTGTGTTTGGATCACCAGTGCGCACAGACCATTCTTAGCTAAGCGTCCTGTATATAAGGACTGCTGTTTATGCCTTCACACTTCAGAGTTTACTTCCCCTCTGAAGTGTAAGTCCCATTTATACCTCTCCTTACACTACCTTTACTCACAGATGGTTTGTAGTAACTTGTCTATTAGGTGTGTATATATAAAGAGTTTACTTCCCCTCTGAAGTTAACTTGTCTATTAGCTTTCTGCTATTATTTCACTTGCTTGTTAGTTCTGCGCTCAACATATCATAGGATTGCCAGCCACCACCACCACCCACACCAATACTGGCTGCTCCCAAGGTGAATGGGTCGATGCTGCTGTGGAGACCCTCTGTGCCACATTCAATGCTTTCTCACAGGGCCTGCTCTTCCATGACCCAAGCAACGAGTTGCCAATGACATAGACATGTGGGAGGAGTGCATATTCATTGCTTCCTTGCCACTGATAAGCAGTACATGTGTTATATCTTGCTCAGTTATATGGCATGTTAATTTGTCATGGCAGGCACTTTAATCACATTTTGTCAGTTGCAGCATCAAGGAACTGTGTATGTGCACACAACCCATATGCAAGACAGGAGCCTATGAGATGCTAAGGTCAAGCAAGGTGTGTCTCAGAAGACATACTTCCTGATAGAAACACTCATGTTTGGGCTCACTCACACAGTGCATTGACACCATCTTGGGCACCAAGACCCCAAGTGCCTGCAGTACTGGTGAGGGCTATCAAGATTTTGATGACAATGATGTCTTTGTTTGGAGTATCAAGTAAACATGATCTGCATGAATAAACAATTGGTGTTGCTTCCTCCTCAAGCCCTGGCCTAAGCCCAAGCCAAGCCCAGGCCAAGCCCAAGCCCTTTACCTGGGCTCAGCTCAATGTTTACTGAGGCCTGAGCCCTACTAAGCTGAGCCTAAGCCCAGGCTTTTGAGCCAAGCCTGGCCCTGTAAACCACTAATGGGAATATGATCCCGGGTTACCCACTAACCGTGTGCTTGGTGGGTCATTGGATGTTATTGCCGCAATTCGGACACTGGCTATCAAGGTTAGAACCCCACGTCATCAAGCTGAATCGTTTTGACTCATCTCACACTTCCCAGATTCAATCATCTGGGCAACGCATCGAGTTCTTCCACAAGCTGCAAGTCGAATGCGGTGTCACTGAACCACTCAAGATTCCCCTTCATAGCAATGTCCGATGGGGATCTGCGTATTCCATGCTGGATCGCACATACACTCTTCGAAAGGTGCTCACAGTAACAAATTTCCCACTCACATTTTTTGAGAGTATGAGTAGGCTATAAATCGATTCATTGCAGCAGCTGATGAACGATTTGGAGACATCACAACCCTCCGCCAAGAGGGACGCATTGTCAAGCATATCCCATGGGCAGCGTTCAAGTTATCCAGCGAAGATTGGGACCGTGTTTATGATGCCAGAAACATTCTCGCGGTGCGTGCCCGACTCCTATTCCATCGTTTAACGCTTACTGAACTGCTCTCGGCGCCTCAGGACTCTAAGACAATACAACACTACTTTTCCCCTGAGCGACAGCCAACCTTGTGGCGAGCCCTTCCCGCAATCGAGGAACTACAAACAGCTTGGGAAGCAAAGCGTGACAACCCACGATACGCTGCTTACAAGAACGCAATTTCCGATGGCCTGAGTAAACTTAACAAGTATTATTCTCGATTCGATGAGAAGCCCACCTATGTGCTTGCCCTTAGTACGTTGACAGATATTATTGATCGTCGTATTCACAATTCTCTCACATAGTTCTCCACCCTTACTTCAAGCTCACGTACATCAGGTTGGCATGGGGAGGTGAGAAGGAGCAGTCCGAGGAGCGTGCCGCGGGAAATAGAAACGCAAAGAATTGGCAAGATGAGGCCCGGAAGATAGTTGAGCAAACAGTAAGTTTTTATGTTTGTATCCGTTCTGTATTCTAATAGGTATCGCAGATGGAACACTACTGGAAGACGCAACCGAGGGAGGAGGATACCACGACGATGACATCCTCCCCACCCCCTGATGCCCGTGCCCAGTCGTTCCTCTCCGAATATGATCGCCATCGTCAAAGTCTTCTAACACTGGATCATGACGATGGGTGGGCAGCTGAATTACGCCGCTACCTCAAAGATATTCCTGCCAACGTCACTAAGGAAACTGACATAGTCGAATGGTGGCAGGTTTGCGTCAGTTTTGTCAACATTTGTCAATATTTTTATTGTGCGATGTCAGGAACACCAACAACTCTATCCTACCCTCGCGCGGATCGCCCTCGATGTTCTCCCCTGTCAAGCATCATCTGTACCTTGTGAACGGCTCTTCTCAGCAAGTAAGCAAACGGCTGATGACCGCCGCGCTCGCTTGGGGGCAGAAAGGTTTGAAGAACTTCAGATCATGAAGTTCGGGTGGCGCAACACGATTCCCGATCTCGCTGCTTGGAATGCGGCCGAAGTTGAAGACGTCAGCCTTGAGTGCTACCAGGACCTTTTGGGGAAGGACTCCTTGGACGCCGAATTCGATGGGGACGAGGATGAGATGGCTATCGATTACCCATAGACTAGTTTTTTATCTCAACGTATAGAGCTAGACCGTGACAATCTCACACCTTAATGGCATTGCTCAGGTTGTAGAAGGCCGGGAACGGTAGAGCATCAATCTCCAGGAGCTTTGCAATCGAAGCGAACTTTAAGAAGGGTAGGTTGTACCGTGACATTAAGGACGGATAATAGGAGGGATAATATAGGCCGCGGGTAGGTATCTTGACGCACAACTTGAAGTTCACGCATGTGTTTTCGAGTTCCAAATAAATCGAACTGAACGAGTAACCATCATAACACGCCGCAAACGCAAAAAGTATAGGAGTGAGGTGGGGTGGAATATTGTAAGGGTCCCAGGGACTCGAGAATCTTACCGCGTACGGGCCAGAGGTCGTACCGCGTTACTGTATCAGTCACACAAAACTCGCCGAATTCGTTCGACGACGTTCGAGTATCGATTCGCCCTCTCTACCGATACTTTTTTTTCTTTTCGTCTTTCGTTTTTCGTTTTTCGTTTTTTCTTCTTGCTTTCTTCTATCTTGTTGGTTACTTGTCGCAGTCAACAGCCTCCCATTAGCTCAGAACTACTCGGTGCAGTGGAGGGCGACTGGCGTCACCCAACCCCAGCCCTCCCTGTCTTGCCTCGACATTGTGAACATCTCCGGGTCATCGACGGTTCGACACCCAAGCTGCAATTCCTCACCCTGCTCATATTGAGGTTTACCCCACACCGTCGCCACTTAATCTGTTAGCACCATTTGGCCCCCATTTCCGGACCACCACCGACTACAATGTCATGGTCATCGATCTCCTCGGTCCTTCCCTCGAGGACCTCTTCAAGATGTGCAGTCGTCGGCAACTCGTCGCTTTTCACTCAAACAGTACTCCTTGCCAACCAGCTCGTACGTCCTCGTTTCCCCCTAAACCCCCCTCCCATTATTTTTTGGTTGGAAACCTGCCGTCCCTTACTCTCGGCTATTATCGTGCATGTGCTAATTATGGGTTCAGTTATTCTGCATCAAGTTCATTCACTCGCATGACCTTGTTCATTGCGACATCAAGCCTGCCAACTTCGTCAAGGGCACCAGCCATGGCTCACATCTCGTTAATGTCATCGACTTTGGCCTTGCTAAGAAACTCCGCAATTGCGATGATGCCCATATCCCCTACAAGCAAGACCCTCACCGCGGTGTTGGATTTTCACTGTTCGCATCCATCAAAACCCATCTTGGTATCAGTCAGTTTTTACTTCGTTCATCCCCTCCTTCCACATCCGCCTCACTCAGATTTCACATTTCAGAGGTCTCCCCACATGACGACCTCGAGTCACTACCACTGGTGATAGCAAGGACCACCGACGATGAGACGATGAACGATGATGGTGGGGCACAGACAGTGATAGGGAACATGATGACCACAGGACCATTGGCGCCATGCGATGGCCTGTGTGAACGCAGGGCAGGTGTTTTTCGACCCTAGAGTGAGTGCGTGTACTGTTACTACTTACAACCTCAGGGCACACAGCCTTGGATCGCAATACTACCAATAAACTTCTTCCTTGAATCACATTTGAGAGCTCCCGACTCCCCACAGAGACCCAGGTTGAAGAGGGGATGCAAGTGTCAGACGGGGTGCTGCAGCTGCAGCAGGGCAGCAGGGTCATCAACGCGCAACTTCCTGCCCTCAAGTGCCACAATGCCTTCATCGCCTTGCACCTTGAGCACTGTCCATCACCACCATCTTTGGGCACTCGCGCGTGAACTTTTGTAATAGCATCAGACATGTTGTAGAACAGTAGACTGGTTGTAGACTATCTGTAGACCGGTTGTAGACTGGCCAAAGACCGGTTGAAGACCGGCTGTAGACCGGTTGCTGAAGAGACCTGTTAAGACCGGTCCACAGACTGCAACCGGCAGCAACCCAACCGACATAGACCGGTCTTACACGGTCCGGTCCGGTTTTTTAGTTGGGCCGAGAAATTGTGGACCGGTTGCAGTCCCAGTCTTACCCAAATTAGGTAAAAAAACCGGACCGGACCGGACTTTAAAACACTAAGTAGGAGAGACTAATTGTCTGCCAATGAAGGCGACAACCCCACTAAAGGTACCAAAGGTAACCTGCCATCGTTGCAGCCAATGAAGGCACAAAGCGACTTATGGCAGGGCCCATAACCTGTTGCGCAGCAATAGACACAGTGTACAGGTAGACCCTTACCTGTATAGAGAGCTTAGACGAGGCTTAGAGTGAAGCAGAGGAAGCTCTGAGTGGGGTGGAGAGAGATGTGTATATGTACTCGCTCCTACAGTAGGCATTATATACTCTATGGTCCACCCATGTCTGTTTGGGGAAAAGTGATGAGTAAAGGCGTCCACAATATCGCGTTTTCAGTGACACCTAATGTTTAATCACCGGTGGACTTGGAATAATCCCTTAAGGGGATTCTGTACGTGTATCGTATGACTAAATACTCCGAACCACGGGTATATTGTAAGTAACCGTACTCCAATTCCTACGTAATGAGCCTTATAGTAAGTATTACGGCTCAACAACCCATGACCACATAAGTAATGCCCAGGGGAGACTGAAGATAATGGCCAAGCGTTCCAAACCGAAGATATGGTGAGTATTCCTGTAGAGGTAGTCTGACTGCCGCGGCACGCTTAGCTGGGCACAGAGACACAGGTGCAACTGCTCACTCACCGCGCCTGCTGGATCTTCATTCTGTTTGGGACCGCTGTGGCGAATCAGGAGCAAACCGATCACAATGCTCCCAGCGCTGGCCACTATCGACATGCAGCTGGCGATCTGCGCAGGAGAAGTGAAAATAACAACCTGATTTGTGTTCGTAATGTTGCCATTTAAATTGGAAATGACCACACCTGGGATGGCAAGGAAACCAACATTTACTGAAAGCACCATGGTTGACTGTGACACCGTTAGCGTGAAGCATAAAGATTCTAGGTTGGATGTAGTGCAATCATGACATACCGAGAGGATCAGTTGTTCCCATTCTTTCAATAGCCCAGAAATAAAGTTTCTCCAGGTCACCTCAATTATGACCTCATCTACCCACACTTTCTCCAGTTCTCGCAGATAGCCCTCCGGTGCCAAGAAAAGTGCAGGGGAGAGTGACATGATAAGTACTGATCACTTTTGCTTTGTATTGGCGTAGGCTGTCTTGTGCCTTTCCAACCAGGCATTATTCTGTCCATGGAAGCATAAGAACCTCCAGTGTGCCGAACACATGCACCCATCACACATTAGTGGGTGTAACAGTGATCGTTTTAGGCCTACCAAAATAGGAAAGCAATCAAGCTCGATTAAAACAACTCAATAAGTAAATAACTAGTCAAATATCTTACTGTGACTCACTAACTCCAGCAGTGTGGTACACCAAACCGGCATCAAATAGTGACACGTGTCACATTCGTAGTATACTGACCTACTCTTGACATCTCGAACAAGTGCAAGCATGTTCTGCATCGTATCATTATCAAATGGCAGAGTCGAGGACTTTGAAGTCATCACATCTGTGACATGCATGCTGAGCATTGTAGCAAAGGAGGGAGAGAGGCAAGATTTACCCAGGCAGCCATATGACAAGATTCCTGCGAGTTCATCAACGACCGCACGGTCAAGACAGCGGCCCTCAAAAATGGCCGGAAAGAGAGACCAGTGGGTCCTAAAAAGAAAATATCGACACTTATAAATCTAGCTTAATATAGCAGACATAACTTACCAGTAAAGTGCCTCTAATCGATGCCCTGCTCATCAAATTAGAGTGATCAAATTGAGACCGAAGATGAAATCTGCGACGCACTGATATGGGCAGGCAATCTGACACCGAACAGTTCAGATATCATGTGGGACGCGTCATACGGATTGAGCCAGAACAAGCATCTTGCTTCATGGCAAGTGTAGTAATAAGACCACATCACTTGATCATCTTCCATGGGAAAATGTCAAGCACTAAATCACAGCTTTGTAAGCGGATGGCAACCCCATTGTGGTGCAGAACCTTCTGTATGTACTGATAGAATACTTCCATTTCCTCCCTTAACAAGGGGTCGAACATGTCTGTATCGGTGAACAACCTCTACGATTGCTGGTTGGTCATAATTCATAGTTGTAAGTCTAGCAGGTTACAGGGTCCACCACAGGGAACGAAGCTCAACGCGCGAAGGCGAACGGTGTGCAGAAGCACTAGATACAAACTAGACACACGAATAAGGCTCAGGAATCGCAGGGAAGTGATGACTATATGTATTTACCTAGACACGCGAATAAGGCTGTCTAGGCGTAAGCGTACTGTAAGGAAACAATAGTAACAAGTTATCTTACCTCAGGAATCGCAGGGAAGCGATGACTGAGGTATACACGGTAAACTACACGGGTATAAGTACGAGTCGAGAGAACGCGGAGAGCCGCGAATACCATATTCACATGGGTATGGGGTATGGTATGATATCCAGAATCGAGACGGGACGATAATTCACTCACAAGACCAAACGCATTAATCAAACAAAATTGCGGGTATGATTGCCCATGTGAGCCACATCGGCCTCGCGCGTGATGGGAACTCAACACTCCCCCTCACTTCGCATGTAGTCCAAGACCTGCGGCGAAGTGCTTCACCTTCGGAGATGGTAACGCCTTCGTCAGAATGTCGGCCACCATGTCCTCGGTGGGGCAATAAACCAATCGCACCACGCCCTGATCAACCACCCAGCGAATGAAATGATAACGCACGTCGATATGCTTCGTGTGCGCGTGATACTGGTGGTCGCGGGCCAGCGCAATTGCTGACTGGTTATCGCAGAGCAGCACGGTCACGTCCTTGAAGGGGCCGAAGACCTCTGAGAGAAGGCTGCGCAGCCAAAGCGCTTCCTTCACCCCATGAGTCGTGGCAACGTACTCAGACTCGGTGGTGGACAGGGAAATGATCTCCTGCCGCTTGGAAGACCACGAGATGGCACCGCCGTCGATAAGGAACGCGTAGCCCGAGATGGCTCGGCAGTCCTCGGCCATGCTGCCGTCAGCGTCGGTGTACCCAATGAGTGTGCGCCGCACCTCACCATACAAAAGCCACAGGTTGCGCGAGCCGGCGAGGTAGCGAAAGATTCGCTTCACCGCCTCCCAATGCGCAGGACCAGGGTTTGACGCAAAGCGTGCCACGGTGGACACGGCGAACGAGATGTCAGGGCGAGTCACGAGTGCAGCCCAGTTAAGGGCGCCGACCGCCTCACAGTAAGGGATGTCGCGCATGGCCGCGAACTCGGCTGCGCTTGCTGGGGACTGCTCGGCCGTCAACTTGGCCTGCACATCCATTGGCATGGAGAGTGGCTTGAGCTCAGAGAAGTTGTAGTGGCGAAGAATAGAGTCGATGTAGGTGCGCTGGGATAGATGAATGGTACCAGCTGCGCGATCCCGCTTCACCTCAATCCCGAGCATCCAATGGAGCTCCCCCAGATCCGTGACCTCGACATACTTGCTGAGACCAGCCTTGAAGGCATCCACCAGACGCGGCTCGCTAGCAGCGATAGTGCAGTCGTCGACATGCACCGTGATGATGATGAGCTGGCGGGCTGCCGCGTTCGTCCGGTGGTAAACTGCCTGGTCGACTGAGCACTGAGCGAAGCCTAGCTTTGAGAGAATGGACGTGAACGTCTGGTACCAGCGACGTCCCACTTGCTTCAGGCCGTACAAGGCCTTCTGCAGTCGCAGAACTCGCGTTCCCGCGTCCAGCGCCAAGTACCCAGGAGGTTGTCGCATGTACAGAACTTCGTCCTCCCTGAGCACACCGTTGAGATAGGCGCCCTTGATGTCCACCTGGTGCAGCACAAGACCGAGTCGGTTTGCCATCACGATCACTGTGTGCGACGACGCGAGCTTTGCCACAGGTGCATAGGTGTCATCGTAATCAACTCCACCGATCTGCAAGAAACCCTGGGCAATGAGACGGGCCTTGTAGTGAGCGATGTTGCCCGCTGCATCCTTCTTGGCCTTGAAGACCCACTTGGAGCCTATAATGTTAGCCCCGCGTGGTGGTTCCTCAAGCCTCCAGGTGCCAGCCTTCTTCAACGTTCCAAGCTCCTCGGCAATGGCTTTCTCCCAGTGCGGCCAGTCCGGGCAGCGCTTGGCCTCCGCGAGCGTGCACGGTTCCAGAGCCTCTGCCTCAGCGACCTCAGCGGCGAGTACATACTCGAGCCAGTCCAAGTCCTCGAGAGCGTCGAACACATTCTCGGCCAACCACGCTCCCCCTGCCTCCTCAGCCTCCTCAACCTCCTCGCCAAATCCTCCGGGCACCTGTAGTCCGGCTGCGAAGCATGGGTCAGACCGTTGTGCAGACAACACACCTATGCCTTGCATAATGTCGCGGATCGTGCGCGACGGCTTGTGGACGTGAGTTTGGCGTGTAGCCGTGCCCAGGTTGCCTTCGTCGTCGCCTTGTGCGCCTGCAGATGCCAAAGATGAAGAGGATGATGAGATGGGAGTGAGAGGGGAA
This sequence comes from Lactarius sanguifluus, assembly GCA_021527775.1. Classification (NCBI taxonomy): domain Eukaryota; kingdom Fungi; phylum Basidiomycota; class Agaricomycetes; order Russulales; family Russulaceae; genus Lactarius; species Lactarius sanguifluus. The sequence continues at coordinate 109,043 of JAKEYF010000156.1, read as the reverse complement.
TCGGGGTCTGGCGCACCTGGGGCTGCGACCGGGATGGGTGGTAGAGCTGGTGGGAGGGAAGTGGAGATTGCAGCGGGCTTGGGCTGCGCAGGCTTAGTCGTGGGGGCTGTAGAGACTGTCGGTGGCGCTGCGGGGACTGCAGGCGTGGCACGCTGCTCGGTACTGGGAATGAAAATAAGATGTTGCTCCCCCTCGAGCTGCGGTGGCGTGCCGAAGTACACGTTCTGCTCGGACGTGACGTTGCGCTTCGCTGGGAAATACATGCGGTGCGCATGAGACTCGGTGTTGAAGCCAAGCCAGCGACCCTCCCACATGCGTGCATCCAGCTTGGAGCCGCTGTCGTCGTGCACCCACACAGTCACACCCCATCGCTGCAAACCCGACAAGTCGGGTGCGCATCCGAGCAACGCCTGGTAAGGGGTTGAGCCGTCCAAAGCCCGAGTCGACGTGTGGTTCTTCAACCACGTCGCGTGCCGCAAAGCCTCGCCCCAGAGGAACTTGGGCAGGCCACTCGAATGCACGAACGCACGGATGTGCTCCATCAGCGTCCGATTCAAGCGCTCGGCCACGCCATTGAGCTGCGGCATGTCGTGCACCGTCAGATGACGCACCGTGCCCGCGACCTTGAGGTGGGCGTCGAAGGCCTCGCTGAGGTACTCCCCTCCGCGGTCCGAATGCAGAGCCTTGATGGCCGTGCAATGTCGCTGTGTGAGTGCCCAGGCCTCGTAAGACTTGTAGGCCGTGAGGGTGTCCGACTTGGCCTTTAGCAGGTACGTGACCATGTAACGAGTCGCATCGTCCGTAAAAGTGACGAAGTACCTGCAGCTGCACTTAGTCATGACAGGAGAAGGCCCCCAGACATCCGAGTGAATCTCCTCGCCAAAGTGCTGAGCCTGCGGGCTGACGCGAAGCTTCGGGATAGCCTTGCGAGTCGCCCAAGCAAAGAGACAGGCGTTGCACGGCGTTTCGCGCAAGCCAGGATCCAGCTTAACACCACTCACAAGCCCCTTCTCAACAAGGGCGCGAGCGCTGGCAGGAGAGATATGCCCCATGCGGCGGTGTAGCTCCATAACGGAGACGGCTTCAACTGCGTGAGCCGACTCCCCAGGATGACTGACCTGGTATAGCCCCCGCATGTTCTGGGAAATGCGCGCAACACGATCGCCACCTGGCGCAAATAGTTCGAGGTGCCCGCCACCTAGGGAGGCGCGGTAGCCCTCTTGATCCAGGGCGCCGAGGGACACCAATGTGTACCCAACTGCCGGCGCGTGGAGAACGTCGCGGAGGATGATGGCTGACTGAGGGCCACCGTTCGGCGCGTGGATGGTGATGCTGCCCACCCCAACTGCAGGAAACTTCTGCTGGTTAGCGGTGTTCAGGAGGACAGGGGGGTCGAGGCGAGAGTAAGTGGTGAAGTCGGACTGATAGGGGGAAATGTGACGCGTTGCGCCCGAGTCGTAGAGCTCAATGCGCCTGCCATGGTTGTCGCTGACGGGGGTGATGACCGCCGCCGCAACCTCCTCCCCCTCAACATCCTGCCAGTCGCTCCCGTCGATGAGCGCAGCATCCAGATCTGGCGCACCTAAGTCCATAGCCCAGCAAGCGTCCGCGTCCTCGTCTGGGGTCGCGACAGCGTTCGCCAACCCGACAGGCTTTGTGTCGGACTTCTGTGCCCCATCAGCTGGCTTCTCCTCCTTCTTGGGGGAACGGCACTCCCGCGCCCAGTGACCTGGCTTCCCGCAGTTGTGGCATTTGCCCTTGCGGCGTTTCTTCTTGCCCTCGGACCCCGTAGCTGCGAGTGCGTCGTCCCCGGCGGCCTGATGCTTGGCCCCGGGTGAGTTGGACTGCGATTTGGCCCAACGGTTCTTCAACCGGTCGGCCTCCTCGCAAACATGGTCAATGAGAGACTCTGTGTCGATGGTTGTGAAGCCGTGAACGAGCCGAGCTGAGGACAGGATGCTTGACGCGAAACGCACGAGCTCCTCGGGAATCCCCCTGAGCACCGTCCGCTGGTAGTCCCATGTGTGAAGTCCTGAACGCCGGGGACTGGAGTAGTTGGGGATAGATCTTGTTGTTATAATAATGTGTGCTACTCGGGTATATGTATGCGCTATATCCATGTATTCCAAACCGGAAACACCCCTCACCGCTGCACCGCTGACCGATTTGGGCTGGTTCTTACACTCCCCCTCAGCGCAAATTGCGGTTCGTGTGCTTGGTGCTCGATTTGTTTCATACTCCCCCTCAGCAGGAAGCGCAGTTAGTGCTGTTGTTAGGAAGTCCCAGAATTGGGGTGCGCAACACGAGCGACTACCGCCTGCTCGCAGGTCCCGTGCACACCTTCGTCGACGACACGTTCGCGGCTCGCACTGCCATCCCCCACGACGTCGCCTTCGGCGACACGTTCCACTGCACGCTTGTGATCCAGAGGGAGAACACACCCAGAGGGCGAGCAACGCGCCTACCGCAGTGCGCGCTAGACGTGCGCCACATTGCGGGTCTGGCGCAGCTGGTCGGCCAAGAAGAGCACGGCGAGGGTGAGGAGGAAGACGTGGCCAGAGACGTCATGGCCGCGACAGAGACGTGGCACGAACGGGGGGTCGAGATCCGTCTTGGGTCCGAACACCAGGACGAGCGGGAAGAGCTCAGGGTGCGCAGCGCGTGTGACGGGCAGGCCAGCGACGCAGAACGACGCGGGGATCGGGACAAAAGACCCGGGGCCAAGGTGGAGGCCGCACTCGGCGCCGGACACAGCTGCGAGACGGGCAAGGAGGCCCGTGCCGAAGAACGAGGTCGCGCAGGTGTACCAGGCTGCGGTGGCGAGGGCCCACTGGAGGAGCCTGCGTGAGCCTGGACGGTGAGGACGGGGTCGGAGGTGTCAAGGTAGGTGTTGTGCCGAAGGGAGAAATAAGTGCCGTGGGCGATGGCAATTGAGGCGAGGGCAAGGGTTGCGAGACGGAAATCAAGGAATGACATGTGAGAGGAGAGACGTGCAGATATGATACTATAATGATAGTAGTGTTTCAGTGGGCCAGCCACCGTGGTTCGTGATGTGTAGAGGCAATGTGCAGCAGGCAAAGACAGGGGGATGGCCCCCCGGCTCTGCGGCAGCGTGCAGCAGGTGGAAGCAGGGGGGTGCAACAGGCATGATGTGGCAGCTGTCCCCCCCCCACCCCTGCGGCCGCAATGGTCGACAGCAACAGAGGCTGAGCGACAGAAGAATAGGTGGTGCAAACAGGGGGTGAACAGATGACGATGGACAGTGCAGATGGCGCAAAAAGAAACGATTGCGGGTGACAACAACAGGAGTGGGACAATGGTCCAATGGCGCAGACGGCGCAAGAAGGGACTCGGACGATGGTCACGAGTGATGACAACAGAAGTGGGACGATGGTCCAATGATGGCGCAGACGGCGCAAGGGACTCGGACGATGGTCACGAGTGACGACAACAGAAGTAGGACGATGGTCCAATGGCGCAGACAGCGCAAAACAGGGCTCGGACGATGGTCACGAGTGATGACAACAAACGAGTGGGACGATGGTCCACAATAACTGGACGATGGTCCATGACGACATATGATAACAACTTGGAGTGGACGATGGCCCACGAAAAACAGGAGATGGATATATAAAGGAGTGGGAAGCAATAGCAAATGATGGCAGTGCAGGGCAGCGCAGGGCCCATAACCTGTGAAGTCCTGAACGCCGGGGACTGGAGTAGTTGGGGATAGATCTTGTTGTTATAATAATGTGTGCTACTCGGGTATATGTATGCGCTATATCCATGTATTCCAAACCGGAAACACCCCTCACCGCTGCACCGCTGACCGATTTGGGCTGGTTCTTACACCATGACGTGATGTGGACTCCTGCAGCCGTGAGCTCCTCGTGCTTGTAGCGTAGGCCAGTGAGAAAGGCGCGGACATCGCCGCCCTTCGCGCAACGCATCTCGAAGAACTGAGTCTCAAGGTCGTTCTGCGCGTAGACGCTCTTCGTGGTGAACTCGTCGTGGACGCAGAGCCAGCGTAGCTCCACTGTCGGAACATAGCCCATACGCACTGCTGTGGAGTCGGGGAGTTGCTGCGAGAGAAGATAACGTGTGACAAGATCGTCGTGATCCCACTTCGCCATAGCCTCCATTTCATCTGCCGTAGGGTTGTTGACGTCCGCGGGAACAGGACGCTTGTTCTTCCCGTCAAAGAAACCCCACCGGCGACTCGCCTGCATCGCTTCACAAAAGCGCACAGCGAAGATCGCCCAGTTAGATCCATCGGGCTCAAGGCGAGGGATATTGGTGGGCAGTTGTTCAATGATGGAAGCGGGGGCAGGAGGTGGTGGAGGTGCGGAAGTGGATGACGGTCCAGGAGCAGCTGGGGCAGGGGGTACTCCTCCGGCAGGCGGGACAGCAGGTGGTACAGCAGCAGGCGGGGCAGCGGGTGGTTGAGACATAGTAACAGCAGAGGCAGCAATAGACGAGACGAGCTGGGTTTAGCGACGCTCGGCAGGGCCCATAACCTCTAGCAGGTTACAGGGTCCACCACAGGGAACGAAGCTCAACGCGCGAAGGCGAACGGTGTGCAGAAGCACTAGATACAAACTAGACACGCGAATAAGGCTCAGGAATCACAGGGAAGCGATGACTATATGTATTTACCTAGACACGCGAATAAGGCTGTCTAGGCGTAAGCGTACTGTAAGGAAACAATAGTAACAAGTTATCTTACCTCAGGAATCGCAGGGAAGCGATGACTGAGGTATACACGGTAAACTACGCAGGTATAAGTACGAGTCGAGAGAACACGGAGAGCCGCAAATACCGTATTCACATGGGTATGGGGTATGGTATGATATCCAGAATCGAGACGGGACGATAATTCACTCACAAGACCAAACACATTAATCAAACAAAATTGCGGGTATGATCGCCCACGTGAGCCACATCGGCCTCGCGCGCGATGGGAACTCAACAGTAAGGGCACTAACACGCGCAGGCGCACTCTTTCTTGGTCGAAGAAGTAAAGGGCGCCATCTGGATGTGTGGCCGGCACCCAGTGTGCGCAATCTTCCAAGTGGTTAGTCTGATGTGAGATGCTATGGTCTTCATTAGACGTTGAAAACCATCGAGTCGCATACATACTGAGGAAACGTCCTTGTCAAAGGCGGAATTTCGTAGTCGGTGCTTTCGCGGGGTCTGCCAAAGGCGTAAGCGATTGACAGTCGCGATAATACTATCTACTTGCACCGTGACATCCTTTGTGTATCTTGGAACTTGTTCGGGTGTTATCAATTGTAAGGAGCGACCAGCAGGCGGGTCAAAGTTCGATGTAACAGAAGAGGAAGAGGATGTAGGACTGTATTGAGGTAATCCTTCACGTAGATCGAGGGTGTCGGGGACGGACAAATGGTCAGTCGGAGAATCTATGGCGTACGGCTCCTCTGTCAGTGGTGGTCCATCTGTTAAAATCCTGGGAGGGGCCGGGAGAGAATCTGTCGATGGATTCACTACTCCCACGACCACACTTGTCGAAGACTGCCTCCTGTCTTGTCCGCGGATACTTGGTGGGCTTGGTTGTGTATGTCCGTGGGAAGTAACCGAGGGAGGGTGTATTGGACTGTCTCTTCTGTCAACCTGATGTGGGTTTGTGACATCGATTTCAAAACGAGGAAGCTGAGGCGTTGGGGAAGGTGATCGCGATGACGTCCTTGACAGCGACACAGAAGGCCCGCGTCCAAAGTGGCGATGGGGGGCTCTAGGAAATTGCGTTGGCTGGCTGACTGGCATGGGCAAAGATTCACGTGAATGTGTTTGCATGATAGAGGGCCTGTCGCTGGAGCGTCTCCGAATGCTCGAATCGCCGGTAGACCTACGGTTAAGGTCGATCCTCGCGTCAAAGACAGACGAAGGGTTGACATGATCTCGGTGACTCAGAGGCTCTACTGTGAGGTTGGCAGCAGGTATATGAGGGGTGTCTGATGCGGTTGGTGATTGTAGTTGCGGTTCCCGGGTTGCACGCGACATGTAATGTAAACTCGGGTGACTTGCCGACCTTGTCGCCAACGCTGGAATGTAACTTGCTGCTACCACACAGTCCAGGCTTGTCCCAGTGCAGGGAGACGAACCTTGAGTCTGCTCAGCTTTCGGAAACGAACACCGTTTTCTGTTGTCCCACGGCCCGGGGCGCCAAACACCCAACCTGCGACCAAGGAAGGCTAAAAACAAGACCCAACGCCTGATGAAAAGACGAACAAAACCTCTTGTAGAGCGTAACTTGTAGATAATATCACGAAAAAGGTTGAGTATGGAGCTCATGCTCTGGAAGCGGAAGGCGGGGGTTGGGCGGGGGGCATTGTTTTTTTTTTCATGAATATTTGGGCGCCTCGGGTCGTGACCCTGAATTAGCTAGCGCTGTGTTGTCTCTGACCGCACTGTCGAATAGCTGCCGCCGACATGACCCTAGGACCAGTGAACGAAGGATGACGGCAACGTTTTTGTACATTCGCGCCCCATCCAGCACGAGTTCACAAGCTGTCAATCGTGTCTTCGCTGTCTCTTGCTACCTTGGTCGTGATGCTCCACAGCCTCCACTAACGCCCCATGCCATAAGAAACAGGATCAACGGTACAAGCTGCCCAGGGGATTCAGAGGCCAGGCGCACGACGGAATGGTGGACTCGGACAAAGAGGGACCGTACACGAAGGCTCCGGACGCAGTGCGCCAATAGGACTCGGTCCTACTCGGATGTGGTCGGCGTTCATGGAACCATGTTTCACGTGTTTGCGACGATGACATTGGTGTCACTTTTGCTAAAAGTCCTAACACATCGATCCCAGAGAAATGTTGACCACTGGCAGTCTTTCTTCCGCAGAAATCTTGGAGCTATCTTCCGATCGGTGACCAGATGACGTCCCTCCTTCCTCCTTAGGTATATCTCAGCAGTTCACCATTTTCGCACTCAACGGCACATCCACCCGAAGCAATACTACTCATCTAGCCCCTCCGCTATTCGCGTCAAGTTATTGCAGCTGCTTAGCACCTGCGCTAGCCTCGACATTGATGCAGCAATGAACACGCAGTCACAATCAGCTGCTCCAATTTCAAGCGTTCCACGAATGACTGCGCGCATGTTTGTTCCTCGGTATCTCATGCAGCCGCCGCCTGTAGTATGGGAAGTCTCGGGGATATGGTATTCGGGGTGGCAATCGAAAAGTCAGTGAAAGTAGACTCAAGTCGCTCACGGGGCTGCTTCACGACTAGGATCACACTGTAGATCGCGCATGTATTGAATGACTGACCAATGCGAGGGAGGGACTTTAGCTTAACCTACTGTGTGGCTCCCGGTAATGGCAACGGAAGGCTTCGAGAGTTTCGGGTAGTACCCGAAAAAGAAAAATAAACAATACCCCGAAGCAGACGATCTCGCTCTGAGAAAGAGTAGGAGATAGAATTCAGAATAGTCTATCTTCTCTGATGGCGAAATTATGGGTTCAATGAGGTTCAAGCAGCTCGGTTAAACCATGCGACAACAAAAGACAGGAGGGATCTAAACCTGCGCCCAGCGTGGCTGGCGAAAGGTTGGCCTCTGCCCATGAGTAACTAGTCTGCGGGGTCCACGTCCCTGGTCCGAAGAATAGCCGCGGTGTGGAGTATGCGTCGTTGACGTTCCAAGTCAGCCTGGAGGTCCTGAAGAGAGTATAGAAGTGGTAGTAAAAGTGAGACCCCATTGAACTGCATTCTGAGGAGTGACTCGGAACTGACTCGTTCATGGTCTGAGTCATGACTTAGGGAAACCCGGAAACCAATACGAACATGGGATAGTACTTACATGTAGTTCCACATGTATACCCTGTACTGAACTCTCCGACGCGTAGTGGGTCTACGTTGTGTAAAAACTCACGACATACGAAAAAAAACCTATTGCTTTGGGGGAAATAGGGTTTGGGGAGTAGAACAACCGAATTCTACGCCGTGTAGATCCCTTCCAACCAATGAAGTAGTGCTGTGCAAGAGAGTGACTGGTGTACCTCTGGTAAAATAAGGAGAAGGGCGCAGGTCGATATATGGATCGCCAAAATATTCGCAGCAATGACATGGGACTTCAGCTAATTGCGGTTGGAGTGCTGGTGGAACCCGGTCGGATACAATAGTACCCCGATTCAGCTGTGCCACAGTTTCCACGGTTTTCCCAAGCGCTCATCCGAAGCATCACCGTATCATGATTACTGTAAACAGTCGTGCACCGTGTGTAAAAAACGGCCCTGTTATCGAGTGACGTGAAACCGCGATGTCGCAGTACGCGCACCTGTCAAAGCCAGATCCCGAGTTTGCTGCCTTGTTAGAGCAGGTCGATCGATCTGTAGTCGCCCTAGAGGCACCGCCGGTCGACGTTGCTGCAGCACAGCGAGCATGGATAGAGCATGGCCAGCTGCCGTATGCGGCTCAGGAGAAAGCGCGTCTTCACCCTGGTCAGTATCCCCGATCTGTATCGTGATCGCCGACCAAGCTGGCACGTTAGATGCCAAGTATCGTGTTCAGGATTTCAAGGTCCCAGTTGAAGGTGGGGAGATCACTGTTCGTGCGGTGATCCCGGGCACAGGGGACGAGGGACAGACATACCCTTTATTGTTTTGGTTGCACGGTGGAGGTCAGTTCTCATGCATGATCTTGTTTTTTCTTTTGTTTAAAACCGATGTTACTTGTTCCCTTCCAGGACTGATCTTCGGTAATATCGATCAAGACGACTATTTTATGCGGAACCTTTCTACGGAGCTTCAAGTGACAACGCTGAACGTCGAATATCGGTTTGTCTCAGAATACCCTTCTCGTCCATTATTTTTTGGGTTCAGCGCCTAGCTAAAAGCGTCGCGCCGGATCACCTGTTCCCGACTCAGTTAAACGACAGCCATGCGGCCTTGAAATGGGTGACCCACTAGTTCTCCGGGATGTCCCCGCACCGCCTCTGAAATGTATTTGATAGGCTGTTGCGAACGTCGATGCACTTTCCGTCTCTCTCAAGAAGGGATTCCTTCTTGGGGGCTGTTCGGCGGGGGGTACTCTCTCGGCGGGCCTTTCGGTTCGCGTGCGCGATGACCCCCTGTTTTCCGATACGCCTGTCACTGGTCAGTACCCTCGCTGCCCCGCTTTTGGTGCACGCCGATGCGTATTCTCGGTGGGCGCATTGTGCTAGTCAAATTACGCCAACATGCTGATAGCAGGACAAGGTTCCCAAACGAGTTGCTTTCGTTGGAGCAAAACAAAGACGCTCCGGATCTGAACAAAGAACTAATGCTCTGGACTTTCAGTGAGGGCTCACGATCGTTCCGCAATCGCGTAGGGTGATCACTGATCACTTTTTTTGTTTTTGACAGAGACCATCGGGGCATCGGACCCCATGGATCCAGAATTGTCGCCCGTTCTGGCGAGTTCGCACGCCAACCTTCCACCTACGTTCTTCCAGGTTTGTGGGCTGGATCCGCTCCGTGACGATAGCTTCCTTTATGACCGCCTTTTGCGGGAAGCGGGGTGCAAGACGTTTGTAAAGGTGTACGTACGATTCCAGCAGAGAGCTACAAGTAACTCTCTCCGCCCAAGCTTCCGTCTGATGAATTAGCAGTTACCCTGGTCTCCCACATGTCTTCCATGCGGATTACCCGACACTCAAATCTTCCGAACAATACCAGTCAGACATCAGAACCGGACTGCGATGGCTACTCGATGGGGGTAAAGATTCGTCTTGACTCGGAACCGTACACTCCGTGGGACGGTCGAACTGGAAGAATGAAAGCGGAGTAATATTCTCATCAGGGATTCAAACTTTGTAGCGACGAATATAGTTCAGCACAAAGTGCCTGTTTTCTGTTCCACGATTCCATCCGGTGACCAGTGACTATTCACTGCAGATTAGAGCCGTCTAAATCATTTTCGCTGGTGACACTGTACATACAAAGGGATCAGAAATCGCCGCCCAGTGCATCTTCTTCGTCTATTTCGCCGTCCTGGATCTCCTTTGCTAGCTCCTTTTCCCGTTCTCGAGCTCCTTCGGCATCCGCGATATCCTTCCTATGGGCATTAAGCGGGAAACGCATTGCCTACGAAGGGGTGAACTTCCATTTAACACGCGCACTGCAAAATGCAACGTACCTTGACGCTCTGGTTGTGCAGCTCCAAGCAATACCCGATGCGCCGCGAGAACATCTCGCTGACCTCGGGCCCGTATCCCGTCTTCTGGCCACCACACTCCATCCAGCCCTTCTCGTGCACGATGCGACCCTCAATGACGCCGTCGCGAATCGCCTTGCCGACGATGTACTCGGCGTCCTCCTCAGAATCGAGATGCAATTTGACGCATATATCGCGCAGGGAGATACGGGAGTACGAGAGCGAGAGACGGCGAATTCCCGTCTTTATCACGTTCTGCCGCAGGCGCGCGACGAGCGTGTAGGTCTTGTCGGCCTCGAAGCCAGCCGCGTGCGTCGAAAGCGTCGACTGGAATTGCGAAAGAGAACCGGTGCGGACCGCTAACGTAGGTAGTGTCAGCTCGGCGGAAGAGACCAACACGACAAAAAAGCGGACCTTTGACGATGTCAAAGTATCCACGCAATGCCTTCTCGAGTACGGGGTGCCGGAAGAGGCTGCGTTCGGGGATGTCGCCCATGAGGAGCTCCACCACCACGAACAGCTTGTGCACGGCTTGGTAAAACCCTGGTGCGAGTTTGGGTGCCGGTGCACGGCGGATCGCCTGTTGCAAGTTGGTGTGCGCGGCGGTGTAGTCGAGCTGCACCGCCTTGATCCGGCCGAGGAAGTAGTGGTAACGAGCGTATTGCGAATTGGGAGCGGAGGCGGGGAAATTCGTTTTGGAGATCAGCTTGTCGGCTTGGTCGTAAAGGCTGTAATGGAGGTAACTGCGGAGAAGGCGGTTGATTAGCGAAGCTTGGGTCTCGTCGTCGTGGCGGAGGGAAGCGGTTCGCTGGGCAGCAAGGAACAGGCTAAAGAGAGAGGCGTCAACGAGGAAAGGTAGGGAGGCCAAAGTACGTACGGTCGTGCATCAGAGAGCTCGCCACCGAGCTCGTAAGCCCGTTCAAGTGCAAACCAGACCCTGGCCGCAATCGGGTCCAGGCTTCTGCGGTTCAGAGATTGTATCTTCTGTACGGTCTCATTGGCGAGGTCGATGGCTTCGGAGTAGGAGCTTGGCGAGGTAAGGAGGTGGTGCAGGATCAGAAGGCGGAAGTAGATCTCGGTTTCGGGTACGGTCTCTGGTGGGGGTTTCGGCGGAGAAGCGGGATCGACCTCCATGGACTCTTCCGGAGGGGGTGCGGCAGGGAGCCACAAAAGTAGAGAAGCTCTCACCGGAGAATCTGCAAAGGATAAAGAGGGGAGAATCCCCAGAGAAAAGCATTCACGAACCATGAGGGTATACCTCCGAAATGGCATCCGATAGTGCCTTATCATCGAGACGCTTCCGGAGTGCAGTCAGCGAGCGCAGGACACGGATAGTAAACCACGGCTCGAGAGTGGAGACGGCTCTCTCGATGAGTGTAACGTTAGATTTAATCTCGGAAACCGGCGAGGCGGGAGGCGAGGAGGTTGTGGTCTCGTCCGCGGCGTCGCCTTTGGTTTTCGCGTCCTTCATTTCGACATCGGCCATGGTGGATGGTTTGCTGCAGAGTTACGCGTCAACTCGCGACGCGTCACTCTCTGCTAATATCGTCGGTCGAATTTAATGGTATGTGTCAAAGCGAACAATAACGACTCGGTAGCTCAGTGGTAGAGCATACGATTGCAGATCGTGCGGTCCCGTGTTCGAACCACGGTCGGGTCTTATTTTTGCGGGTCACTAGTATTTTCTCTTCCATCGTATCCATATTTCCTCACCTTCTTCCAAAACATTCTTTCTGTCGTTTGATTATCGTCGTGTTTCTTGACGCTGTACGTTCCCGGGGTCGAGTTTCCGATGAGACGACCATTCCCATCCATCGCCCTGCGTCGAATTGCGTCGGTCATGCGACAGTCAGATATCACGCTAGGTTAATCACACAATCACACAGACAATTCAGTCCGCAGGAAGGCGACGGTGTATTCGTTCTCTCTCTACTCTATAACACAGAGAAATCTTGGGTGTAATAAACAAATTAGGATAAGCTAGACCTAAGTATTAGATAATCGCTATATGGTTGTCTATGAATAATATTGCGGAAAGGAGGTTCACGCGTCCCCGTAATACGAGTTTCCTGCTGCGCTGAATACCAATAGAATATTGCATGAGCACTTAGGCCCGCCGATTTAATTTGGGCGACGAGCGCAATCTAGACCTATTCGCGCGCTTTGTCCCAGATTTCCGCCCGGCCGGCGGACGGTATTGAGCCGCTGGAAGTTAAATGAATACGAGACTTCAAATACGAAAGAATGCTTACCAACTCGCCCTGACTGCGTAGAGGAGGTCGACGAGCCCACGTAAATTGAGGGGTTTGTGGATCTGACGATATGTGGGGCGGTGGACGAAGTAGAGGCAGAAGGGGCGGTTGGTGCTGCGGCGACGGCATGGTAGCCGCACAGCATGAGGACCATCTTCTTCAGATCGTGCTGCGTCCGCTCAAGCGCGGCCAGGCTCTCTACCTGCTTCTCCTGGTGTCCCTTAATGGCGGAGATATCGGTGTCCGTCCTGTCGAGGCGCGCGTTCAATGCAGCGAGACTGGCCTCTATTGCTGAGAGGCGGGAGTTGGTGTCCACCACTGGCGGGGCAGCTGAGGAAGGGTCAGCGTGTGTACTATACAATGAAAGGCATGTCGCACAACCATTGGAGCCCTTCGCACGTCTGTACCCTGCTACTGTACCTGCCAAGGGTGTTGGGGGATCGCAAACTCATGAGGACATAAAATAAGTTGATTTAGATGTACCTTCTACGCTCTGTGGCGCGTCATCTACTTGGATCGCCGGCGCACCACCCGCAGGTCGTGCGGGGACTTCTGTTACTTCCGCTACGGGATTGTTAGGGATGTCGTGATAGATATGGAGCATCGCGGGCTTACCTTGGTCACGGAGGGAACCCTCAGGCTGGGGTTTGCACTGGAACAGATTAGCGAGTTCGTTCCGCCATACTCTGGTAGAGCGGCAGGTCTGTTTCTTTCTGGCACAGGTCTTGCAGGCGGAGGACCTTGGGGCACCCCACTGTGGCTCGCAGACGCGTATGTTCCTCTGCTTGCATGCATCGCAGCAGTCCTATACAGAGGACGAGTATGCAGGAGTATACGAATGTCTTTACTGCGACTTACCTCGCCTCTTGCCACCCACAGTTCGACCGGCTCGTCATCGCTTTCCTCGACGTCAGGGTCGTCTCCAAGGCGGCGGCGCTGCTTGGGAGGAGCATCCGGGGATTGAAAACGTACACGGTGGGCCGCGGTCTTTCCTAACTGGCCCACCTCAACCCCACCCCTAACATGTCACGTGATGTATTACGTGATGTTTCTCGCAAGTCAAGCACTGTGCATCAACCCCCCAACACATCATTCCCACGGTCCGGACCGCACTGACAGTCTTTGACTTTTCGCATCGGTCCCACGGACCGGGCCGCTCGGACCGTTTTTCCGCCACTCAGTTTTAAACTCCGTTTTTTTGACTTTTGATATTTTATTTCCTGAGTAAATAAAACTAAATAAAACCAAACGACACGTAAACAATGTGTTACGGTTTGTGTATCGACACATCCTGCGCCTGTTCGCTATGCGCCCCCTCTCCCGCACTCCCCCCTTGCCCGCACCCTCCCGTCCTTGCGCCCCCTCCACCAGCCCATTCCCTTGTGCCCCCCCTTTCTGCGTGCCCCGCATAGGAAGGGGGGGCACAAATGGTGTGTGCGTGCACCTCCCCGCGTCGCCTCATGGCCCCTTCCCTTACCCCTCCTTAGCCCGCCCCTCTCCATTGCGCCCCATTGCCTCCCCTCTACCCCTGTTCACATGTGAACAGGATATGCAAACGAGGACCGCGGGACAAGCCCTCCCTTTGCGACCCTGCCTCCGTTTGTGTGCGGACGGGAAGGGGCATGACCCTTTGGCCCCCAACCCCCCTTTTGCCCGCGCCCCCTCCACCTGTTTGCGCAAAGGGGGCGCGGGAAAGGTAAGTCACTTGCCCCCTCACCCTTGTTCACGAGTAAACAGGACGTGAACGGGGACCGCGTGGGACGAGGCCCCCCTTTGCGCCCCTGCCTCCGTTCGCATGCAAATGGGGGGAGAGGTAGCCCCCCCATTTTCCCCCTCCACCCACGCGGGAGAACCCCCTGTGCCCGTTTACATGCAAATAGGGCACGGGAAAGGTAAGCCCCCTCCCTCCATTTCCCCCCCCTGTGCCCTCATTCATCGCGCGCAAACAGGACACGAATGCGAGTCCACGCAGGACAGCCCCCCTCGCTTATGCGAGTGGGGGACCGCGTGGGAAGCCCCCCTTTCCGCCGCCTGCCCTCGTTTCAGCGCAAAGGAGGCACATGAACCCGGAGTGGCGCCCCCCCTCCCTGCGCAAGAGCGACGTGTGAAGACGGGGCACAGAACGGGAAAGGGGGTACGCAAATGGCCACATGCCCCCTTCGCGCCCACCTTTGCGCTGAACGGAGGGCCAGGGCGGCGCACAAGCCGTGCGGGGGAGCCCCGCGTAACTGGGAGCAGGTGCGCCCGCGGGGAACAGTGGAGGGTCACGCGCGAACGGGAGGGGGTGGGCCGCACACAACCCCGGAAGTGGCGTGGGGGCCCCTCCTCTTCTCCCAGTTTACGTGGGGATGCGCGCAAACGAGGGGCAGGGTAGGGCGGGAATGGGAAGAGGTGCGCCGCCCTTCACCCATTCGCATGCGCCCCCGTTCATGCGAAGCGGGGGGGGCATGCAGATCCGCGCCACCCTGCCCAGGTTGCCACGCAGGGGTGACATGTGAACGGGGCGGGGGCACGCAGAATGGGGGGGCGCGCAGGTATCGACTTAGACAATATAACCTTTAGTTTATGTAATTTGTATTAACTAATGATGATATATCTTTCTCTAACTGAGGAATCATGTGTGCTACACTTTGTAATATTTTCTATTAGCTAATAGTTGTGAAATTCTTTGCTCAAGTAAGCAATGAAAATGGGTGTTTGGGCGGAGAGTAAAATTTGAGGCCGGTCCACAGCGGACCGGTCCGTGGGACCGATGCGAAAAGTAGCCAACTCCCATTTGCGCGAATGGGGGGACTGCGTGCAAACCCCCCTCTCGCCGCTTGCCCCCATTTTCGTGCAAAGGGGGCACTGGCGCCCCTCCCACCCCGGTGCACAGGAGCGACACGTGAACGGACAGGGGTGCGCACCCCTTCGTGCCCACCCTTGTGCAGCATGGAGGGCCGGGGCGGCACACAAACCAAGGGGCTCCACACGACTTGGAGGTGCGCAACCCCGCCCAGGTTTCCATATGGGGGCGTGAACGAGGGGCAGGGGCATGGAATGGCATGTGTGCACCTCCTTTGCCAGGGGATTCGCCTTAGACAAAAAAAAGAGGTCTATAGTTTATGTATATTAGCTAATAAATATATTTATATGTTTCTTATGATTACAAAGGCATGTTGTTTACGTGTTATTTGGTTTTATTTACTCTAGAAATAAAACAACTTGAAAACCAAAGAAATCAGAGTTTAAAACTGAGTGGCGCAGAAGCAGTCAGTGTGGTCTGGACTGTGGGAATGATGTGTTGGGGGTTGATGCAGTGCTTGACTTGCGAGAAACATCATGTAATACATCACGTGACATGTTAGGGGTGGGGTTGAGGTAGGCCAGTTGTCTTTCCTGCCTTCCACAGGGTGGTCTCATTTTCCCTGTCGTCATCTTCGTCTGGCTCCTCCTTGGACTGGGCCACAGCTGCAGCCGAGTAGGGATTGACATGGGTCACCTGCGTGTCGATCCGACTCAACCCGTACCTGTACCCACCTCAACCCGTACCCGTGGTCGCAGGTACGGGTAACCTGTGCATATGGGTACGGGTACAGTCGCGGGTCGCGGGTTTGGCAGGTTCACGCGGGTTTGACGGGTTCATGCGGGTTTGACAGGTTCATGCGGGTTTGACAGCTTCGCATGTTGGCTCACAGAGAGGGGGTTCACACAGGCTAAAGCACAGACAACAATTTGTGATTCAACCTGCACAAGGTGCAGTGGCAACGGTAATGTGGTGGACAGCTCTGAGTCTAGTTAGTTAGTTAAAGGTTGGAATGGCATCCCAGTCCTTGGCAAGCTCTTCCTCCTCCTCCTCGTCATGAATGCAGTCTGGACCAATGGATGCCTTGATGTCACTGTCCTTGATAAGGTCAAGGACACTCCATTCACCGAGGCACAAGAGAGCGCGTGTTGATTGAGCAGAAAGGCGGCTGCACACGTGAGAGAGAAGAAGTCGTCCTTGACTGAAGATGCGTTCGACGTCGACTGAAGTTGCTAAAATGAGAACAAGTGTAAGCAAAGCTCACAAATGATGAGAGGACAACATACCCGGAATCGAAAGATAAACCCGAGCCATGTGGGATAAACATGGGAAGGTGGAGCATCTCTTGTACCACCATTTAAGGCCATCCTTGACATCCTCTGTGTCGGTGGCGAGGTAGCGATCAAGCTCATCACGGAGGTCTGATGAAGTCGGGGCTAGGTCTGGTAAGTGGTTGAATATGTTGTTTGACGAAGAAAATGGCTGTAGAGAAGGCTAAGTCAGAACAAAAGGAAGAAGTATTGAGAGACACATACCAAATCAACAGAACACGAATTGACGTCATTGGTTTCAGTGTCGTCGCCATCTACACCTGCAGGAGCATCATATGAACGGTCATACTCCTCACGAACGAGGGTGTAGGCCGTCTCGATCCAAGGCTCTTCCCAGTCTTGCACCTTGAAGTAAGCGAGCTTGTGTCGCGGGTGAAGGACTGTCCAGTAACATACATTAGGAACGATTGAAATGAAATATACAAAGAATACTTACTCATGGCAATGTGGTAAACTTCAGACTGGTCTGTCTTGTTGTAATACCGGTTGATCGCGTTCTTCCCAACAACCAGAGAAGCATGGATAGGAAGAGAATACTGTTGGGAATCAGATGCAGTGGAGAGGACTTTGTTGATGTGGTCCATTGCGGGAATGACTGTGGCAAGATTTGGGGTTCCCCGAGAGAAGAAAAGTGTCGCATCCTTAAATATCTTCAAGAAAGTGATTCAGCAATGAAAAGGAATAAAAATGCGAGGACATACCTTCAAAACGACCTTGAGTTCTTCTGCAATACCCCACTCCACAGGGGATAACTCATATTTCCGGAGGTTGCGCACTGCAGTCATTGCATCAATTGCAGGGCGAAAATCAAGTGCAAACTTGAGCATATCAAATGTTGAGTTCCACCGAGTCAAGACATCTCGAGGCATCATATGACGAGGGAGACGACAAGAGGCCAGGGTCGTGTACCACTGCAGGAGGAGTTTGGTTGTCGAATTCTTCACTGCATACGCAAACCTGTGAAGCTGCGTTCTGAGTTAGTAAAGTAAACAATAGCGGGAAAAGGTCATGTGACTACCTTAGTCAACATCGACTGCACTGGCTGGACGCCCAAGTCGATCTTGTTCCTTCGCTCCTCTGACAAACCGTCGTGAATATTGGTCCACCTGTCTAGTGATGGATCGTCATCTTCTCCCTCTTCTTGGGCATTGTATTCCTCTTGGTCCTCCTCCTCAAGCCTGTCTGCTAGGTCAGCAAGTGCTTGTGCTGCCTTGTCCATCACCTCGCTGTTTGTGGCTTTTGGTAAGTCAAATTGCTTGATGATAGACTTTGCTGTGATGTTGAGTATATGTAGGAAGCATCTTGTTTGATTTGCAGAGCCAGGGAAGCCGTCAAGGAGCACTCCAAGATGATCAATCATAGTGTCATTGTTGGATGCGTTGTCTGCAGTAACGCTCAGTATCTGCCCGATAAGATGAGTATAATGTTTTACTGTCCTAAATAAAAGTACTGACCTTGTCACTGATCCCGAAAGTGTTTAGAACCTTGGCAAATGCGCGCGCAAGGTTGACACCCGTATGCAATTTCGGCACATTGACAATGTCCAGGAGCATTGCCACTGGCTTCCCATCACACTCGAAGTGGACGGTAATGGCGACGAATGCCATATGATTTGGCGAGGTCCATGCATCAGTGGCAAAGCTGAGTTTGCCGTCGTATTCCTGGTGTCTTAGGTGAGTACACAATCTGTGCTTGGTAAGTTCTGCTTACTTGTAACATGTTAGCGATCTGCTCACGAACATGCACAAAGGCATTTTTTACATCGCGCAACAGGGTCCTATCTGAGGGAATATAGTATTCCAGTCTCCCTGTCTTCATGAGGGCATGGAATCCGTGATTGTTTACAATTGTGAATGGCCGCTTACTCTCCATGATCCAATGGACGAACTCGACGCTAATAACACTTTAGTTCATCCACCCATCCCCAAGCCCAGAAAGAAGACATACCGAGCCTCCACCTTGGTATGTTGGCGGTGACTGTAAGTGACAACTCCTTTGGCCAGGCGTTGAAAAGCTGAGGTAATTGACCCATTAAAGCTTCAATCTCTTCCTAGGGCCTTACAAGCAGTCTTCACATCACCCGTCTCATCAGCGGCGGCTACTGCCTCTTCGCCCCAGCAAGCTTTAGCATGTTGGTGCAGATTACTTGTTGACTTTGCATCCCCCTTGTCAAGGAACCGCCGAATGAATCGGGAATGGCAACTCCAAGTGGCACACTCAAATACATGGGCCTTCCGGCGATTGATGTACTCAATCGCTGGAGTGGGCTTGAAGAACACGTAAATTGGTGCGTCCCACTCTTTGGATAGTCATTCTGTGAACTAATCAGTACTATGCAGCAGAACCCCAAAAGCAAATGCAACACTACCGAGCTCAGCATCGTCATCCTCAATCACTTCCACAGAGGAGTCGTTGTCCAATATGTCGATCGCATCAGGCTTGGTCTTCTTCTGTGATGCAGCGTTGTTGTTGTCTGACTCGTCTCCTTCATCGATGGGGGGTTGGGCACAGGGAGGAGGGCTAGGATCTGCAGTGGGTGAAGTAGCAGTGGTAGTCGTTGTTGTCAATGTAGCCTTCTTTTGTTTTTTGAGAAGGGGATCACCGTTTTCTATGACACGTTCGGTGGGCTTTCGCTTGTGCGTACTTTTGGTGAAGTTGGAAGACATTGCTGGCAAGTAGAGTGTACACACGAGGACAGGGAAGCGTAGAATGGTGTATTGATGGGGTAAATCGAGGAGGTTTAAGTACGACAGCTAGAGTAAGGTAGAAGACACCAGGAACTGACACGGGTTATGTAAGTCCCTAACCCTAGGGTTCTGCTTATGCAAGCGTGCCATTTCGCACTTTTGGGGAAGCCAATATATTTATTTTCTATTCTATGGCTCTGAAACCTGTTCTATTGACCTCAGCATTTATCTCTGAGGGAAGTGTTGATACAGCTACACTCTCCCTGAGCCCCAGAAATGTGGTTTTTGCCTTGGTTTTTGCAGTATTCAACACTTTCTGCACTCTCCCTGCACTCATCCCCCCTCCCATTCCCCAGTGTGCTGCACTTATGTGCGGCCTTAGCAACTCAAGCACAATACGTTCCCAACACAGGTGGCCACATATGCAATGTTTCATGCCATGCACAAGTGTG
The DNA here is from genome assembly GCA_021527775.1 of Lactarius sanguifluus. Classification (NCBI taxonomy): domain Eukaryota; kingdom Fungi; phylum Basidiomycota; class Agaricomycetes; order Russulales; family Russulaceae; genus Lactarius; species Lactarius sanguifluus. Next base: position 89,378 of record JAKEYF010000156.1, on the reverse strand, counting down.
CATGGCCATTTTCAATCACTTGAAAACACTTGACCCTCAGGCTCTGTGTAGCCTCTCCTGACCATGCTGCACTTCCACCCAGCCTTAGCCCTTTTACACAGATGTGTCCACAGTAGCCACAAACCTATATACAATGGCTTGCGTGCTGCATAGTGCATACCAGGGGTTTTCAAACCCCTGGGGGTTGGGGGTAAGGGTATGAAAGGGTAAGGGTAAGGGTTGGAAATCTCATACCCTCCATAAACCCCTGACCCTTACTCAAGGGTCAGGGGTTTTGAAGGGTCAGGGAAAGGGTACTATGAAATCTCAGATTTCACCTCTGAGGGGTACAAGGATCAAAAGTCAGACTTCATGAAGTGTTTTCCATCTATGATACCAGTTTTTTGTCCCTCAAAAAATATTGTGGACACTGTATCATTGACAGTATCAAGTGAACCCTTGACCAAACCCTGGGGGTTGGGGTAGGGGTATAGAAGGGTAAGGGTAAGGGTTGGGAATCTCATACCCTCCATCAACCCCTACCCTTGAGAAGGGTAAGGGTTTTGGAGGGTAAGGGTAAGGGTAGCAACAAAAATACCCCAGGGTTACCCCTGGTATGCACTAGATGTCCATGGTGAGATCAGCTTCTTGTAGAGCCAACTGTGTACTCCATCTGATTGTTGCGTTAGGTCCGCCTAACAATGCTCGACTTGAGCGGGGACAGAGTGGCTTGGTGTGCAAGGGGCAACTTAGCTGATACGAGTACATGTCCTTAGGAGGAACGTGACTGCTGCGAGCACTGGGGCGATATCCACCAGGCGTATACGTTGCTGGGCGATCTCCCATACTAAGGCAAGACGCGTCACTAGAGAGGGGACGAGAAGAAGGTAGGCAAGGAGAAGAGGAGACAGATTTGAGTTAGGATTCAAGAAGACCAAGCTGAGGAGCTCGGTCTTCGCACTATCCACTAGATATACAGTTGACGAGGAGCTTTGAAGCTCCTCCTAAACGTAAGGTACCCAGTAGCCATAATAGCTCGAACCCTACTACAGCTGTCCTAGGTATGAGTCAAGTCCGTACTACGAGACATGTGATAACCACAACAAGCTGACTGAGACGACTGTCCCTGACTAATACTAGGGTAGTCAGAACCCCGTGAGGCTGCAGTCCGTACCGAAAGAGTCCGATCGCAACATCACCTCCTTTTCAGGTGCGACGCCCCGACGCTCCAACACCCTCCTCCTCGTAGCAAATCCGCGTACGCTGCGGCTGCTGGGTGCCCCTCCTGCCCCTGCGAGTCTTCTTCTTCGTCAGCTCATAGTCCACCATGGTGCCCGCTGCGGCTAGTGTTTTAAGGTCCAGTCCATAGGACTGGAAAAAGACCGGGACCCAACTGGACCGGACCAGTGTGCAACCGGACCATCGGTTGCGGTTGCACCCTTTTTGGAACTAGCCCGGTTGCAGTTGCCCATTTTCAGCGAACACTCTGCAACCGAAAAAAAAAACCGGTTGAAACCGGTCTTCACAGCAACCAACCAAAATATTCAGACAGTGTTTTCGTGCACAATATATTAGCTACTGTACTATTACTACTAGTAATCTAAGAATTATCGACGCCACGTCGGGGTTGTGTCTCGGTGCTGTGTCGACACCATGGTGTCGCTGCGCCACGTCGATGTCGTGGTGTCGTTGCGTGGTGTCGTTGTGCGGTGTCGATGCGTGGTGTTGATGCATGGTGTCGATGCCACAGTGTCGCTGCGCTGCGGCGATGTCGCTGTGTCGCTGCGCCATGGTGATGTCACGGTGTCACTGTGCCCACGTCGACGTTGCGGTGTCGATGTTGCAGTGTTGCAGCGCTGCGTCGACTCGCGGTGTCGCTGCGTGGTGTCAATGTCACAGTGTCACTGTGCGGTGTTGTAGCGCCGCAGCACCATGTTGCTTTGGCGCCGCGTTGGTGTTGTAGCGCCGCAGCGCCAAGTCGAAGTTGTAGGGTTCCGGTGAAGAGTTGCTGTCGTAGTGCAATGGCACCGATGTTGAGCGCAGAACTAACAAGCAAGGAGTGATAGCAAAGAGCTAATAGACAAGTTAACTTCAGAGGTGAAGGGAACTCTATTACAACTGCATACCTAATAGACAAGTTACTAAGGAACGTCTATGAGTAAAGGTAATATGAGAGGTAAAGAGAAAGGGACTTACACTTCAGAGGTGAAGGGAACTCTGAAGTGTAGAGGCGTAAATAGCAGTCCTTATATACAGGACGCTTAGCTAAGAATGGTCTGTGCGCACTGGTGACCCAAACACAATACATGTGGTCTGTGCGCCAGAGGGAGAAATGCCATTGGAGGGCAGAGAACAATAGCTGCCTAAAGCAGACAATACCGGTATCTTAACAATAAAGAACAATAAGAGCCATATATGACTCTGTCAATAAAGATAAACAAAAGCGGTCCGTATGAGTCCGGAGTGTCCAAAAGAGTCCATAAGGGGTACAGATACCGTATTTAGTATGTGGGCTGACACAATCAGATCCCACGAGACATGTGACTTATTCAGTCGCGTCTCAACATCCCTCCATGATTGGGACAGTCCATAGTGTAAGTTACAGAGGTGTGTTAAAGTTGAAGCTCTGAAGTAAGAGATCTTTGACTATTATATACAAGATGATAGTCTTTTCAAGGGCCAGAATTTGTAGGCTCTCTAAGTCAAGATCCAACTCCTTCAGAGTTCTAAGAAGGGCTTTTCGTGGTTGTAAAAGACCCAAAGGAAGTCTGCAAAAGCTTCGCTTGCTTGTTTGCAGTAACTCGACGTTCCTAAGCCACCTTCTGTTAAACCTCTTGGAGATCAGAGAACATGATTGTGCTTGTTACAGGACAATGTGACGTCCTTGTTGATAAGCCAAGGATCGACGACCATTGACTGTGTTCTCAGCACTTTGTTCCTGAGTCCTTATTTACACCATTCCTAGATCTATGACCATTTTGTCAAAGGGTTCTCTGGGCAGTGGACTTAGTAAGTCCATCTGCAACCATTTCCCCTGTAGGAGTACGTATTAGGTCTATGACCTTGTTTTCCACGTACTCCCTGACTACATGGTGTTTGATTAGGATGTGTTTGGACCGTCTTCCAGTGACAGGGTTTAATGCTAAGTCTACAGCACCCTTGTTGTCACAGTGTAGGGGAATAGGGGAGGTAACCTCATACCCTAGTTCCCCAAGGAAGGTAGTGTACCACTGAGCTTGGTTTGACGCCTCAGAGAGGCTCATGTACTCGGCTTCTGTGGTAGACTGGGCAATAGTCTTCTGCTTTCTGGTACACCATGAAATGGCTCCATTTGCAAGCAAGAAGACGTATCCAGAGGTGGAGTGCTTCTCTTCTTGATCTCCCCAAGAAGAGTCGCAGTAGCCATGAAGGCCTTCTCCACCTGAGCCATTCCCTCCAGCGTAGCGCAATGCATAGTCCTTAGTACTGTTTAGGTAAGCCAGGACGTATTTTGCTAGGCGTAGATGCTGTGGTGAGGGGTTGGAAGCAAACTGGCTAAGGCGCGCAACAGCGAATGATATATCAGGTCTGCTTCCAATCTGCGCATACAGCAGAGACCCAATTATCTGTTGATACTTCTTAATCTCAGAAGTAGAGGCCTGATCATCATATTTGATCAAGTGTGCCTCGGCGCCAGAGGGAAGAGGGGTATAGACTGGGTTGGAGTTTGACATTCCAAAGCGCTCAACCACATCACGGATGTAATCTGATTGGTTGATTTCCATTGTGTGGTTTGCACGGTCTCTGGTGATATTAACACCTAGGTAAGACTGGATTTCACCAAGATCAGTCATCTCATATCGACTTGATAGAGATGCTTTCAGATCATTGATCTTTGATAGGGAGCTCCCAAGGATAGTGATATCATCTACATATAAGATCACGAATAGCGTGTCACCCCCCTCTTGAAGATGATACACATATACTCCTGCATCAGAGTACGTCCGCGTAAAGCCTAGGTCGCAGAGGACCCCATGGAATTGCAAGTTCCATGCGCGGGAAGCCTGTTTCAGGCCATAAAGGGCCTTCTGTAACCGGCACACAAGGTGCTCGGAGCCAGCTGTGATGAAACCGACTGGTTGCTCCATATAGATTTCTTCCTCCAGTTCCCCATGAAGGAATGCCGATTTGACATCCATTTGGTGAATATGCCAATCTTCAAGCGTGGCTAACGCAAGAAGGAGTCGCAAGGACTCAAAGCGGGCAACTGGGGAGAAAGTTTCATCAAAGTCCACCCCCTCTAGTTGGGTGAACCCTTTTGCCACTAGCCTAGCACGAAAGCGTCCATCTGCTTTCTTTTTAAACACCCATTTACATTTTACCACCTTCCTATTAGCAGGAAGGGGTTCTAATCTCCAGACATCAAGCTTACTGAGAGCATCGAGTTCATACTCGCATGCTTCAAGCCAATCAGTAGCTTGGTCAGACTCCATGGCCTGCTTGTACGTTTGAGGTTCCTTGTAACCAGGAACCTCGGCCGCGTTCAGCAAGTCCATCATTCCCAGCCTACTACTACCCTGCACAAATTCATCGTCGTCCTCTTGTAGATAGCGAGGATTCGTGAATCGTACCCTTGTGCTCCGCCTGGGACGAATAGGCGAAGGTACCTGAGTGTTTCTGGGAGATCTAGGGGTTTCCCTAGGAGGAGACACTTCCCAATTAAAGTTCAGGGCAGGTATAGGCGCGGAGACTACCGGAGGCCTAGAGGAGTGGGTACGACGGGGTGCAGGAGTAGTTGGTAGTGGGGCTTGGGAAGGGGGAGTGTGATATATAGTCTGGTCTGCCGGGGCAGGTGTAGTGTTAGGGGGTGTGAGAGGGGTGCTAGGCTGTTGAGATGCTGCAGGTACCATGGGTGGTAGTATGAAGACTGGTGTAGTCTGTGGTACTGCAGGGGCAACAGCTGGTGTAGGCGGGCCAGGCACTACAAATAAAATCTCACCACCATCGGTTCCCCTGGAAGGTTCACCGGAGGAGGGAGATGGAGTGGGTGGTGTGGAGTGACGGGCCAGGTCACTCAGGGATGGGAAGGTGTCTTCATCAAATGTAACATCTCGTGAAGAGATGAAGCACCGGCTATGTCTATCCCAGAGTTTGTAACCCTTTGATAAGGGTTCATAGCCCACAAACACAGCTTCCTTTGACTTAGGATCTAGTTTGCGCTGGTTGTGTTCGGGTACATGGTAGTAGGCTTTGCAGCCAAAAACTCTAAAGTAAGAGACATCTGGGACTGTACCATCCCAGAGCTCTAGCGGAGTTTTCCACTGATTAGAACGAGTGGGAGTGCGATTGTATATATGCGCAGCAGTGTGAACTGCTTGTTCCCAAAAGCCAAGGCTAAGGCCTGCATGATGTAGCATGCTAGTGCCTTTTTCCATAACCGTACGGTTAAAACGCTCAGCTCTCCCATTCTGTTGTGGAGAATAAGGCATTGTGAGCATATGCTCGATTCCTGCTTCCTGAAGAATGTGTTTTAAGTCGTTGTTGACATATTCGCCACCACGGTCCGAGTGTAAGGATTTAATGGGCTTATTTAGTTGCTTTTCAGCCCATGCCTTGTAGTGTAGAAAGGCGTCCTTAAACTGGTCCTTTGATTTCATAAAGATGATTACTGCAGCTTTGGAGTAGTCATCTATGAACGTGGCGAAGTATTTGTTGCCCTGGATAGAGTTGCTCTGTATGGGGCCAACAAGGTCACTGTGCACGACTTCAAGGGGTTCCTTTGCACGTTTAGAGGAAAGTGGGAAGGGTAGACGAGTAGATTTGCCGACTTCACAGCCATGGCAAAGTCCGTCTTCCACAGGGGAATCATTAATTTTGAGTCCTTTCACAGACTCTTGAGCATATCTCTTTAGCGCGTCTTTGGACATATGTCCCATGTGCTGGTGCCAGACATCAAGGCTAGCAGATGCAGGTGCTCGGACTGTGTTTATATAGTGTCCGTCTAGCCAATAGAGGCCAGAAGCCTTGTGTCCTTCCGCAATGGTTTCCCCATTGTGCCTAATGGCAAAAGATGTAGCGTCAAAACTAACTATAGCACCCTTTTCTGCTAGGGCACTGGTGGACAGAATACGTGAATGCGTGTTGGGGAGGTGGAGCACATTTGATATTTTGAGGTTGAAACCTCGATTGGTGCGGATAGTAACAGTACCCGTGCCAACGCTCTTGAGTAGAGAGCTGTCACCAAGGAGGACTTCAATACCTTCGTGAGAAGTATAGGTGTCATAGTCCTCAATGTGTGGGGTAAAATGTGCTGATGCTCCACTGTCCATCATCCATCTTGACGCTACTTGAGTGTGATTTGCACTCATCATGTAAAGGGAAACCTGAGGTACCTCATGTACCTCCTCTATTTTGCCAGAGCCATTGACTATAGTAAATAATCGGCTCTTTGGTACAGGTATGCTATTGGCTGTAGCAAACCTGTTTGCCGGAATGGAGTCCGGCGCCTCAGATATGGTATTCTGAGCAGCTTTCCCTCGCTGCCCAGCCCTCCCTTTCTTTGCGTTCTCCTGGTCCCGTTTGAGTTTGTAGCAGTCTGGCTTTTTATGGCCAGCCCGCTTGCAGTAGTGGCAGATTATGTCCGGAGACACAGAGCTGCCCAATGCCTGCGACACGTGATCGTGTGGAGGCTGATGTTTTTTGACGGGGGCTATCTTGGTAAAAGATGCTGGGGGACCAGAGATACGTGATTCCTCATTGATGAACCTATTGATGAGGTCCTGAGGTACGAGATTGGCAGGGGGGCCAGAGGCGAGGATGGTGCCTGCTATGGTGCTGTAGGAGGGGGGTAGTGCGTCTAGAAGTATGAAGGACATTTGCATGTCCGAGACGGGCATCCCATTCTCCACGAGGGTGTTCCTCAGGTCCAGCATTTTTTGGAGCTGAGGTAGGAAGGGGCTACCTTCCTGAAGCTTGGTGTTCGCCAAGCCCACCCATAAATTAAAGGTGGCCATAGAGCCAACCTGACCATAGAGGTGATCCAGCTGCTGGTACTTGTCATGGACGCTTGGGTACAGCGTCATGGATTGAATACCAGAGAGGACCTCCGATGTCACTGATAAAAATAGGAGGCCAGTAATGACCTCTTCCTGCCTTTCCCATAGGGCCATCATGGCCAGCCCTGCATCTGTAGGACCTGTGGGTCCTGCTTGTCCTGCAGGGAGTGCTGGGTGGTGGGGAACAGTGCCCACATTAGAATGGGTGAGGTGGCGCCTGCACCCGTTCATTAACATAAGGGAGGAGAAGGTTGACGACCACATCTGCCAATTGGTTCCATCCAACTTGGTGAGGGTGACGGATGGAGGGAAAACAAGATGGAAAGACATTTGAGATGTTTTTTTGTAAATCTGGTTCCGAGGAGCAGTCAGAACCAGCCCAGATCTTGGTAGGGAAAAATGAAGTCCAGCCATAGGAGCGCTATAACTCCATAACACTTAAAGTGTCATGCCTCAAGTTTGTGCGACTTGGATTTATACTATTGTAGTGGAATCATTTTTGTGATGGCTGCCTTATACTGTAGTCTCCTTGGCCCGAATGTTACTAAGGGCAGATAGTCATGCGCGACGCCGTAGGTTTCGAGCAAGAAGGATCAGAGGAGCATTGTCCGGCGAAGGACGCTCCAAGTCCATCTCTAGCCTAGTAGCATGAAGGCTGGGGCTATCCAAGAACTACAGTAAAGGGTAGTACCCTAGAGAGGAGCCAACAGCGAATTCCAGAAATGATGATAGGGATCAACTCCCATAACAATCACAACTGTCGTCTGTGGAGTCTCTAGACCAGACCATTAAGGGTCTTGGTACTAAGTAGCTAGAATAGTGATACATGCCATGCAGCGAATCCTGCACAAGGGGAGCGAATACTTCTCCTGGCAGAGGTCTACTCATAGCTACTGTGTAAATACCATTATGTTATAGTAGCGTCTCCTAGTTGTATCAGAGGGAAGGACTTCTGGGTTTGACTATTAACCAGGCCTTCACACCCCTTAAAGTGACCCAGGTATTAACCGAGTATCACCCAACCATTAGAGAGGCTTATAGCCGCAAGGGTCTTCCCCTCTTGGCCTATGAAATCACTTCCGGACGAAGACCGGGAAAAGAAGATATAGTACGAGTAGTGCGCACAGAGGAATTTGAGGTCATAGTAGGACCTCTCATGAGAACCTCCTTTAGAGGCTAGCCAAAATGGTACATGACATAGTCATGGTGGACGAGAGAGGATGTGTCGAGAGAAATGGTAGAGGATGCTCACTGAAGGTATGGAGGACGACAAGAAATGTGGTCGGCTGAGAGAGCAAGGTGACACAAGTAGATCTGTTATGAAAAAAGAACGCGAGTTAGTTATTAGGCGTCAGGGCCCATAACCTGTTGAGCGCAGAACTAACAAGCAAGGAGTGATAGCAAAGAGCTAATAGACAAGTTAACTTCAGAGGTGAAGGGAACTCTATTACAACTGCATACCTAATAGACAAGTTACTAAGGAACGTCTATGAGTAAAGGTAATATGAGAGGTAAAGAGAAAGGGACTTACACTTCAGAGGTGAAGGGAACTCTGAAGTGTAGAGGCGTAAATAGCAGTCCTTATATACAGGACGCTTAGCTAAGAATGGTCTGTGCGCACTGGTGACCCAAACACAATACATGTGGTCTGTGCGCCAGAGGGAGAAATGCCATTGGAGGGCAGAGAACAATAGCTGCCTAAAGCAGACAATACCGGTATCTTAACAATAAAGAACAATAAGAGCCATATATGACTCTGTCAATAAAGATAAACAAAAGCGGTCCGTATGAGTCCGGAGTGTCCAAAAGAGTCCATAAGGGGTAGATACCGTATTTAGTATGTGGGCTGACACAATCAGATCCCACGAGACATGTGACTTATTCAGTCGCGTCTCAACAACCAAGTCACTGTTGCACCGCAACAGTGCCATGTCCTCGTTGTAGCGCAACGGCGCCATGTCGCTGTTGCAGCGCAACGGTGCCATGTTGCTGTTGCAGCGCAATGGCGCCATGTCGCTGTTGCAGCGCAATGGCGCCATGTTGCTGTTGCAGCGCAATGGCGCCATGTCGCTGTTGCAGCGCAATGGCGCCATGTTGCTGTTGCAGCGCAATGGCGCCATGTTGCTGTTGCAGCGCAATGGCGCCATGTTGCTGTTGCAGCGCAATGGCGCCATGTTGCTGTTGCAGCGCAATGGCGCCATGTTGCTGTTGCAGCGCAATGGCGCCATGTCGCTGTTGCAGCGCAATGGCGCCATGTTGCTGTTGCAGCGCAATGGCGCCATGTTGCTGTTGCAGCGCAATGGCGCCATGTTGCTGTTGCAGCGCAATGGCGCCATGTCGCTGTTGCAGCGCAATGGCGCCATGTCGCTGTTGCAGCGCAATGGCGCCATGTCGCTGTTGCAGCGCAATGGCGCCATGTCGCTGTTGCAGCGCAATGGCGCCATGTCGCTGTTGCAGCACAATGGCACCGTATTGCTGTGCAGCGCCATGGCACCATGTCGCTGTCGTAGCGCAACGGGGCCGAGTCGCCGTCATAGCACAACGGCACCATGTCGCCATCATAACACAATGGGGCCCGTGCCGCTGTCGCAGTGCAACAGGGCCGTGTCGCCATTGTAGCACAACAGGGGCATGTTGCTGTCGCAGCACAACGGTGCAGTGTCGCTGTCATAGCGCAATGGCATCGTGTCGTTGTCGCAGCACCATGGTGCCGTGTTGCCGTCGTAGTGTAGCGGCGCTGTGTCGCTGTTGAAGCATCGCAGCACCGTGTTGCTGTCATAGTGTCGTGGCGTCATACTTGCATGCCAAACAGGCTGGCACGTGGCGAGGCGGAGGCAGCATTGAAAATATCTAGAGAAGAAAAAAAACATTCAGTAAAAGGATGAAGAAAAAAGAACTTAGCTGGATTCTTGCAGAAATGTCAAGGCCGCGCAGAAGAAGTTGTCGTCCGATGATGAATCAGCAATGGCGACTTGTTGTTGCCTCACCAAAGCACTCGGGTCACCTGTAGTTAGACTCAGAACCAGTTGCAACCACAAAAAGACCAGTTGGGACTGGTTGTCGACCGGTCTCTAGAAAGACTGGTTGAAACCGGGTATGTTGCTGCGACCGGACCGACATAGACCGGTTGGCCGCGGTCTCAGTCCGGTCTTTGTGAAATTCCCATTTTTGGCAACCGGTCCTGGTCCGGTTGCACAACATCCAGTGCAAAAGACCAGACCGGACCGGACCTCAAATCACTAGCAAGTTCAGTTGTCGAGCTAGTCAGCCTCCTTTGCCCTCTCCAAGTTCTCCACCACCCCCAGTCTTCAGACCCCCGTTGTGCCTCCCTGTTGAGTGACAGTGAGTCATCACCCTTGGACAGTCTTAACCAATAAGACCTGACTCTGGGTGTTCCCTTTAAGTGTCAGACTATGACTTCACGCAGTTTGGCCAGTGGGACGGAGATTCTGTGTCGTACTTCAACGACGACGGTCAACCCCCGACTCCTCGCGTTCTCCCCTCTATCCTTGCCACCTGTCTTTCCACTTCTCCTCTCACTCCCCTCACCTCTCCCTCTACCCTTGTTCAAGAGTTTGAACAAGGCTCATCCACCACCAGTGTCCAGTACGAGTATGTCCTCACAGACATTCACAGCACCCCTCTCTCCGGCCTCCCCTCCCCCATCACACACCCCACCACTCCTCTCGAGTACAAGGAGGAGTATAACCCCGAGTTTGATATCCGGACGCAAGTAGCTGTCCGCTCCACCCCACGTTCCCCCACTCCAGAGCTCGTCTACCCTGACCCTCCTTCTGTACCCATCTTGCGCCCCTTGAGTGCCCCCCCTCGTGTCCCATCTCCCCCTCATACTACCACTCCCCCTCGCGCCCTGACTCCCAACTCCCCCATCAATTACGAAAGAGTCACTGAGCAAGGTCCCCTCTCCCCCCCTCCTAATCAGGAGAATATCCTCCCCGCTGCCTTCTTTCATCCCCCCTCTTGTGTGAACAGCCTGGAAGAACACCCCCACCAGTACATCGCCATTTATACAGAGGAAGGAGAGTCTTGGCGCCCCGCCTCTAACTCTCTCAAAGACTACTTTCGGTGTATCCCCCAGACCACCAGCATCGTCCTACACCCCTGCATATTCCCCTCTGTCACACCCTTCTGCATTCCACCCCCTCATCTCTACACCCTCCTCCCTCGCGTCATCGACCCCGCCTCCCATCCAAATTTCCCGGCCCTTCATATCTGTTCAAAGGCCATCCTTGACCTCCCCTCTGCCGACCTCCCCCTCGGTACTGTAAGGTACGACTTCAGAGAAGGCCTGCACAACACCTTCGCTCCCCTCAGTGCTATAATCCGAGCAGGTTATATAGATTCTTTGGTAACACTCGAGATCCAGGACTTTTTTGACGGACAAATTGTTACCACTTACAGACACTTACGTTTTACCTTCGGAGGACAGGTTTTTGCCCACTACCAGGGCTATTTTTTCGAAGACATAGTCCGTTCCAACCCTTCCCTTCTCACTTATTGTCTTTCCCCTCGCGTTCCGGCTAGGGATCGACACGGGTCGGCGAAACCCGTACGGGTCACGGGTACGGGTACGACGGGTACGGGTCAGGGTCAGCAATTCTGAACCCGTCCAAACCCGTACCCGTGGCACGGGTACCCGCGGGTACACGCCTTTTTTTTTGCCATCCTGTCTCACTCGAAGCACTCCTTGAGTGCTTGTTACATCCATATTCCAGCAGTTTCTGCCCTTTGTCTCAACTTTCAAGTGCGCCGTTCCACGCGCCATTCCACAGCTTGGGCTGAAGACTGACTTGCCCTTATTTTTCGGATCCACCCTCTTTGCGTTTCAAGCATGCCGTTCCACAAGCCGCGCCGCAGTCAAGATCTCTTGCTGCCTCATAGCCTGTCTGTCGCCAACCACGGACCACCCTCGTTCCTTGACCCTTGTCTCAAGCGCGCCTCGCCGCCATGCCGCAAGTTGTGCTGCAAGACTGGCTACTCAAACTGTCCCTCAATATTGCCACTCTCTGTCTATCCTCTATTTGGTGCGCACCGTGTCCCTTTTTTCTGCCTTTTTTTTAACAGCTGAATAGGACTTGACCGGTCAGATCGATCCTTCTGTCTTGCTCGACGCCTTTCGCGTTTCATCTCTAGTACACCATTCCTTTCCTAGTCTTACTCCTCCCTTTTTACCATGGCAAAATGGCCGGCGTTGTCCACATTTCGACTTTGCTGTTAGCCCGATGCCTTTCGCGTTTCATCTCCAACCTTTAACTAACTAACTAGACTCAGAGCTGTCCACCACGTTACCGTTGCCACTGCACCTTGTGCAGGTTGAATCGCAAATCGTTGTCTGTGCTTTAGCCTGTGTGAACCCCCTCTCTGTGAGCCAACACGCGAAGCCATCAAACCCGCGTGAACCTGTCAAACCCGCGTGAACCCGTCAAACCCGCGTGAACCTGCCAAACCCGCGACCCGCGACTGTACCCGTACCCATATGCACGGGTTACCCGTACCCGCGACCACGGGTACGGGTTGAGGCGGGTACGGGTACGGGTTGAGTCGGATCGACACGCGGGTGACCCGTGTCAATCCCTAGTTCCGGCCAACCCCTTTGATTATATCCCTACCGTTCCAGACAACCAGCCACTGTAAAGTAGTGGTATAGAAGTTTCTTGTTGCCTTGTCCTTTGAATCGAGTGATTCAAACCAACGCAACTGTAAGTTTTTCCTACTCCCTTCTTTGAACTGAAAACCAAGCGGTTTTAAGTGTCAATTCCCTTTACTGAAGTCCAGCACTTGGCAATAACCCGAGCCCACTTTAACACCCACAGGGATCGACAAGTTTGTCGATACTATCCTTCCACTTCCTTCGATAACCTCATCGACGACCCCCATATTCATTGCTGGACAGACCCTCCTTTGGTACTCAAGAGCCTCGTTTACCTCTTCGAGTTCGGAGAGACTTGGAACCATGACACCCACAGCGACTTTCTCAACGACCTTTCAGCCATGGTCGATGCCTGCAACGACCAACTCCTCTTCTGGCATCTCTCTGACATCGCCACTGATCAACTCCAACTTTGGACCAGAACTGACTACCTCTGGTTCAACTACATTCCCCCTCGTCGCAATTATATCATCTGTCAACTCCAACACGGAAACCCCATCCATTTTATAGAAAAATTTCACCTCTCTTATGAAGAAATCCAGATAAACTTCGGCGAAGTCCGAGTTTTAGACAAAGATGGAACCCCCCGCCTAGTATTCACTGAAGGAGTCGAACTAACCTATCTCTGGAGAGAAGAAGTCTGGGAGACAACCTTGACCAATCCAGACACCAACCTAGTCAATCCCCGCATATATAGCAACCCCCCAGTTGACCCCGACGATCCAGAACTAGTAGAGCTACTCCTAGAGTCCTAGGGAGAAGAGATAACCCCCTAAGCTTACTAGCCCGCCTTGCCCTCCCAGCAAGCAGTCCAGAAACCGAAGAAACCACCACCTCAAACAATACTGGTTGGGCAGAATCAACCACTCCTGGACCCTGTTGGTGCAAACAAGAAGTGTGCATCTGCGGTTATAGACCAGACACTCCCCCCACACCTGAAAACATTGTATTGTGGGCCCCTGGAATTAACCACCTCCCATTTCAAGAAACCATCACCCCCCAGACACCCTTGATTACTGACCAACTCCTTACTCATCAAATATAGATAATACCCTATTGTTACTACTAGAGTTAGTAGAAGCATAACAAACTTTTGAAAACATTTTGTCACAAGGTACTTTTGCGAAAAAGTGTTAAGTCACAATTCAAGAGGAAAACCCAAGAATTTTACAAGTGTAAAATTAACACCCTGGAACCCATTGTAAATTGGGCAATCACCCTGGCTTCCCAACACACCATATTGCAACCCCATCAACGACCCCGCCGTCCCCACTTCCAAGCTAAAAATTCCCAAATATCTTCCAACGACTCTCCTATCATCCCAAGAACTCCGAGAAGACCTCGGAACCCCCCACAAGAAACTATTCCAATAGTTCCAAACCAAGATATCCCTAGGGTCAATCAAGCACAACCAAACGAACCAGTCTACCCAAGCATTTACCAAGCCGGACCAAGCAATCCGATTGCGCAACAACACTCTACAAGTAGTGACGAAGCCCAAATCCTAGAAACCCAACCCCAGACCCTTTACTGCCACCTTCCCGAGGCCATCTTTGTTTCCGAACAACTACCCACCAGAACTCCTAGGGAACTTGACGTCTTCAAAAATCATTGTCATCTTCAGTACGATCAATATCCTGAACAAACCCTGACCCTGAATTCTGCCCTCTCTCGTGCAAGAGATATTACCTCCAGTCCCCTGAACTTCCAAAACTTCTTGTGGAGAAGTAAAACTACCCTGACCCTTTTTGGTATCTTTGAAGAGTACCATTGGATCCGAAGGCAACAAAGGCCAAATCAACCCAATCGAGCGATCCTCCATCCTGCGTATCGAATTTTCTACCCTTGGAATGAGTCTGGGTGGAACGTCTCCCTGTTACATCGAAACCCCCAGTGAATGAGTAGATGACAAATCACTGAACAAGAACGGACACACATCCCTGCCTATTTCAATGAACCCTTCTTTGACCTTGAAGACAACCTCTTCCAAGTCGAATTTGGTAACCAAGTACTTACGAGTCCAACTGGTCGATTCCTGTGGGTAAATGTTCGTACCCAGAAGCACATAAGCATCCGAGACCTCGCAGCGGTCTTTCCCCACATCTAGAAAGTTAGAAAACTTGACTGGATTACCCTTGAAGGATCGTTCAAGAAAAAGAACATTCATTGGTCTTTTCTTCAAAACCATTGGCTATACGGCAACAACTGAGTGGTTCAGTTCTCTGATTCAGAAGAACAATCAGAAAGTGAAAAATCCTTGACCCCCCTCAGTCCTGAGAACACCCCAGATTCCGATAGTGAACAAGAAGAAGTTTCACGAATCCTAGAAGAGACCACTAAAAGCCTTACTGGTCTACTATCCCAAGTAGCATCCCGACCCTCTTCCCCTCGAATCTCCCCTGGACCACTTCCAAGTGCTCCTGGTCCTAGTCGGCTCCACCACCGCATTACAGTTGCTGCATTAACCCCCACACGTTTACCATCCCCACCCCTAACACACCGAGCAATGGTACCCCCATGATCCCAACCAGCTTCACCCCAAACTTTACCCCCCATACTTCCGCTCATACCAGTTCCCATGGCAGCAAATCCACCAGCAAAGATCCTTGGTGCGGCACCTGAACCCTTTGATGGAAGACCCAACAAAGTGGAAGCATTCTGGAATAATTTAGAAAATTATTTCCATCTCAATGCGTCAATTTTCGATACTGACGACAAGAAAATATCTGCAGCCCTGACCTACTTCAAGTCAGGCACTTCTGTGGGCGAGTGGGCCCAGGATAGACAACATAAAGCCTTAAACCCAGCAGCAGGTGCAGCTATGACCTTCAGAATGTGGGCAACGTTCAAATCTGACTTTAACAAACACTTTATCCCGGCTCATATGGCTTTGGAAGCCACCAACCAAATGTATACCCTAAAGATGGGTACCCGACCTTTCAACGAATGGTACCAGGATTGGTCCACCTATGCCAAAAGAAGTGGCGCAAATGAGCAAACGCAAATGCATGCCTTCAGGCAGTGTATCCCAACTGCACTTCATATGAAGCTCATGGGCATTTCCCCCCTCCCAACGACACTCGAGAACCTGGTAGACAAGGCCAGAGAATTCGATTGCATATGGAAGTTATATGCTGGCCCCCCTTCGAGTAATTCCCCTTTGCGCTTCAAAGCAGGACGACCTGCTTCTGGACAAGCTGTCCTGACCAAAGATGATAACGTTAACGTCAACGCTTCTTCCTCCCGACCCGAGCAATCCAAAGGAAAGCTTACCAAGGCGGAAAGAGACCACTGGTTCCAGAACAAGCTTTGCCTATACTGTGGCAATCCCGGCCATATACTACGAGAATGCAAGCTAAAGACGCAAAGCATGAGGGCCCGAGGAGGCCGCCCTTCCAACAATGCTAGAGTGCGAGGCACTTTTGTTGAAGAAGACCAGGAGGAAGCACCTTCTGATCATCCAGCTCTAGTTGGAGCTATGTATCGAGAGATACTCCCCTACTCCCCGGACATGCGTCCGCGATTGCTTCCTAATAACGAGGATTTTTAGGTCCTTCCACCGTAGCACTGTCGGACGGAAGATTGATAGCCAGCTGTGCTGTAAGTGGCATTTCCTTACTAGAGACACTCGGAGCCGAGCCTGTACCAGTAGAGACAATATGGAATAGGAGAGCTCCTTCTATTGTTCTCAGGGTGACACTAGTAGGAAAGCGATCTGGCAGAGAAATCAGTGCCCGCACCCTGTTGGACAGTGGCGCGGAGGGCATCATCATGGATGATGGGTTTGTGTGTGCAAACGGCTTGACCCTTCGAACCTTAGTAACCCCATTGCCAGTTAGAAACATGGATGGGTTGCCCAACAAGACGGGCTCAGTTAAGCATACCACGATCCAGAAGTTACGGATCAGAACAGCAGAAGACGCCTATCACGACGAGGTTGTTGAACTCTACGTTACCACTCTAGGGGAGCACGACATAATCCTAGGAACGGATTGGCTCCAAGCACACAATCCCAAGATCAACTGGGCAAGACCCCAGATTGCCTTCACACGGTGCCCAAGCAGTTGCATCTTGTCTACAAGGACCGTAGTCCTTTCTTCCCAAGTACCCCCAAACACGAGACACCACGATCAACACTCTAGAGTTAGAACCAGAACCCAGTCAAGCTGAAGATGCTTTACAACCTGCTACAGAAGATGTAGAAATCCCTGAACCGACATTCTCTGACAAGGTCATTGAACCATTCCTATGGGCCCACAGTTTCCACAAGTATGACCACTTGGCCATCCGTGCGAAAATCACTACGAGTACCAAGATAGCGGCAAAGAATGCCCCTAAACCTTCCAGTGATCACATCCCAAGTCACTTCCAACGATACACCCGAGTTTTCAGTGAGGAAGCATCCCACCGCTTGCCTGCACACCAACCCTGGGATCATGCGATTGATCTAAAACCAGGAGCAAGCATGAAGAATTGCTCCATCTACCACCTAACGCCTAAAGAAACCGATGCACTCAAGGAGTACATCTCTGAACATCTGCGGAAAGGATACATCCGCCCTTCCAAATCTCCCATGGCCAGCCCCTTCTTTTTTGTTGACAAGAAGGACGGAAAACTTTGCCCAGTACAAGACTACTGAGCTCTAAATGATGTAACCATCAAGAATGCGGCACCCCTTCCCCTAATTCCCGAATTGATCGACAAACTCCACGGGGCGCATTACTTCACCAAGTTGGATATCTGATGGGGGTATAACAACATCCGAATTCGCGAAGGTGATGAGTACAAAGCTGCTTTCAAGACCTTCCTAGGCCTTTTTGAGCTGACCATCATTTTTACGATCCAGCCGGATCGTTCGGACCGTCGGGTCAAGGGTTCGGGATGCGATGACGACGAGCAAAGGTTTATTTGCTTCGAGAGAATGTAAGAGACGAGTGGGGCGCGCAGTTTCACTCAGGCTGAGCAGAACTTGGCTGGGATTTATCAAAGCTAAGACAAGGTATCTATCTACGAAACAAGCTTCTCTTTATACTCATACAGACTGTGATTTTCGTAACTATTTTCTATGAGTATTTCCACAGATGCCTTGCTGGCAGTCCTCCATTCGATACGCTGTTAGTCCTTTGTTACTCCGTACTCGTCACGTGTCACGTGATCGTGACACAGCCCCCTTACTAGACGAAGGCGTCTCGCCTTCTTGCTTAGCTTCCGGAAATGAGCGTCTGCGGTGTACACTGGCCCTGTCATAGGGTACAAATCTCAGCCCGTTAGTACCCGGGGACCTGTCTACGCGATGGGTACAGGGGTCATTGAAACAGGGGTGACGGGCTGGGATGAAGCACCTGCTTCCTTTCTGGCACAGTAGGTGTGGCCTTGGGCACTCCTGGGCTATGTGAGCACCTTCGCAATACGGACACAACATGTCTCTTGGAGCTTCGTCGTGGAGCCGTGTAAATGGCAAAGGGGGAATAGATGGAGGGACGCGAAGGTCCCGGAGTGGTGGGCGCGGGGGAATAGGGCGTGGGGCTATTCCCGGGAGGGTGTCTAGATGCGCCCTGAACCTCCTATCGTTAGATCCCGGTTCTTCGATGTGGTAAACGTCCAACCTGCGGGGTAGGGGTTGTGGTAGGAAAGGATAGATGCGTGAAGTGATATTAGCTTCCCGCAGCCTCTTGTCTATACCTTCCGCGTCCGAGATCCAATCGTTCCACGCGATGTCCAGATCGCGCATCCGCATGAACAATTCGTGTTTGCGCTGCGTCGACTTTCTGAACCTGTGAACGTCAGCAAGGGCCCCCGGATCTCCGACCAAGGTGAGTGCTCTATCGACTTCGTGTCTTGCTGAGTGCACCTCTGAGAATAGCGCTAGTGAGTGTCTGGCTGCGACTCCTGCTTGTGGGCGCGGGGGGAGTTGAAGGGCATATAGCGGCTTGTAATATTGTGGCTTGTCCTTCCCTTCCGTGCCCAACGCCACAGGCTGTTCTCTTTGATTGATCGCAAAACGAATGTATGGCGCTGGTCCCCTAGTGCCATCTTCGTAAGGGATGTCGAATGCGTACGGTTCTGTACGCCTGGCTATTTTCCACCCCGCTCCTGGGTGTTCTGGCGGTATGGGTTCGGCCAGCCTGACTTCCGGTGGCGATCTGAACGCTTCCCTGGTACCTGCACTTGGTACTTGTTCTAGTACCTGTCCTTCAGGACTGTCAGTGACCGAAATGGGTGCTTCCGGTTCGCCTCTCTCCCTCGGCAGTTCTTCGATCGACTCTTCTATGGGCAATGGAACGTCCGCCGGATAGATCCCGTACTCTCTGATGGCTTCCTGTACCAGTTCTTCTTTCTTTTCTCTGCGCATACGCTCTTGTCTCCTGGCCCTGACTCTTGAGTGGCGTCTCCAACGCCCATCGTCTTCCTGGTACGTGGCGAATCCTACAGAGTCGTCCTTCGTCGTAGGGGTGTCTGCACGAGCGTCGTGATCCGCTGTGACCCACGCCCATTCGTTGACACATCTGTCGATGTCGCGCCTTACTTCGACAGGAAGTTCGGCGTCCATGACTAAGTAGTGTTGTGGGGGATGGTGAGGATGAGGTTGGACGAGCGGGTCCATGATCAGTTGATTGATAGACATCGTCGCTCGTTTGCTGGCTTTATAGCTTTGCAAGCATTCCGGAGCGTGGACGTCCGTTGCACTTTCCCAACTGTCGTAAGCGTCTGCATATCCTTTCCAATGGACGAGATATTGGAGGGTCTTCTTCCGACCAGTCCTTCTTTCCCCGCGGATTTCTTCCACTTCCCATTCTTCTTGTCCATCGATTATGTCCGGGCATGGTTCTTCGAAGTTTGGGCCGTGAATCTCTGTTTCTCGGTACGGTGTTAGTAGCGCGGCGTGGAAGACGTTGTGAATCTTCCATTGCATTGGCAATACCAGTTGGTAGGACGTCTTCGATATTACTCGTGCTACCATAAATGGTCCGTATCTCCTGGGAGCTAGTTTGGCCATTGGATGCGTGGTTCTTAAGTTTGTCGCTTCTAGCCACACTTTCTGTCCGATGGCGTATAGTTCGTGTTTCAAATCCTTGATCCAGGATTCTTGCGCAGACTTCATGGCAATTGCCGCTTGTCTTCGGGCATCCTGTAATTGTTCCAGTCGTCTCGATGCCTCTTGCGCCTTCGTGTGATTATTGCTAGGTTGGTGTACTGGCGGCGTAAATCCGACGAGGAGTTCAAACGGTATCTGTTTGGTAGTCTCCGACTTCCAGGCGTTTAACGTGTATTGGGCTATTGGTAACCAGTCCGCCCAATCGTCGTTGTGATTGCTAAAGATACGCAGATATTGCTCCAGTCATTGATTGGTACGTTCCGACTGGCCATCTGTTTGCGGGTGATAAGCGGTACTGATGTTTTGCTCGATCTGTAGTTTTGTCACGAGTTCCTTGAATATCTTCGCTGTGAATCTGGGATCTCGGTCCGAGATTACTTTCTTCGGTAATCTGTAGTGTGGGAGTACGTGCTTGAGGTATATAGCTGCCATTCCTATTGCGTCGATTGTTTTGTTGCATGGTATGAACACGCTGGCCTTCGTGCATCCTTGGTCCGTTATCGTCAGGATCATGTCATACCCTTTTGACTTCGGGAGTTTTGTAATGAAATCTAGTGCTATCGTTTGGAATGGCATCTGTAGTCCCTCGTGCGTAATGGGGTAAGCTGGTATTTTGGGTTTTCCCAGTAGGTTTTTGTTTGCTTGGCACGACGCGCATCCGTTTACGAAGTCTGTCACATCCTTTTTCATGCGCGGCCACCAGTAGTGTTGCTGAATGGCATCTAGTGTCTTTGTTATCCCTGGATGTCCTGCCGTCGGCACGTTGTGGAACAATGTGACCACCCCTCTTTTTAGGGTGACATCGTCCACGATGGCGAGGCGACCCGTTCGGTAGAAACAACCGTTCAGCATGGTTAGTGTACTGTTATCCACGAGGTTCATGAGTGACGAGTTATGAGCTGTTTGTGCGGCTCGGAGCCTATCGTCGAGCGTCGTGGTCTGTATCGCGCTTACAAAGAAGGAGGGAGGTAGGACGAGAACGTCAACGTTGTCCGGATTGTCTGTAGCAGGGATTGATTTGGGATGTTGAGACAGCGCATCTGCCTGAAGAAGGGCACCCGGTCTATGGATGAGGTGGAGGTTATAGTCTGCCAAGACATTGACAAGGCGTGCGACGCGGCGACTGATGCGTTGCGGGTGTCTGTAATGGAGAAGGTTTGCGTGGTCTGTGTAGACCGTGACCGGGTGGGTACTCCCAACAAGTAGATGTCGCCAGTGTTCCAGACCTCTAACGAGGCCGAGGAATTCTCGGTCGTACACGTCGTAGTTCCACTCTGCATCGTTGAATGACTGTGAGAAATATCCTACTGCTTGCGGCTTTCCGCGCTGATCTTTTTGTGTCAATATCGCTCCGATTGCGAAAGCCGAGGCATCAGTTTGGAGTTCGTAGGGGCTTTTGGGATCTGGTTGGCGAAGTGCCGGTCTGCTGGTCGCAATCTGCAAGAGTGTTGTCAATGCTTTTGTGCACTCCTCCGTCCACTGGAACGGTACGTCTTTCTTCAATAGTGCGTTAAGTGGTCGGGCGATGGCAGCGAAGTTCGGAATAAACGGCCTTTGATAGTTGAGGACGCCGAGTGTGCTGCGAATCTGTCGTACTGTGGATAATGTCCGTGGCCAGTCCCTTAGTCCGCTGACCTTGTCTGCCCCCATCCGGATGATGCCTCGGTTGATGGTCATACCCAGATAGTCAATTTCTGTGACTTCGAAGACACACTTCGCCAGTTTGAGAAAGTAACTGTCGTTCTGAAGCACTTCCAGAACTGCGCTGACTATTTCGCAGTGTCTGCCCAGATCTTCCGTTGTGGCGATGAGGATATCGTCCATGTACACGTAGAGCTCCCCCAGGTATTTGTCTAAGAGTCGCCTTAAGAGTCTGTTCATAGCGCACGAGAAGGTCGCCGGTGAGTTCGTGAGCCTGAAGTACATCACCAGTGGTTCGAACAATCCCAAAGGTGTTTTAAACGCCGCTTTCCATTGGTCGCCGTCCTTGATGAGGATGTTATTGTAGCCCCAGCGAATGTCGAATTTTGTGAAAAGACATTTATTTCCGAGCGACGTAAGTATATCCTGGATTAGTGGCAAAGGATATTCGTCCCTGATCGTCCAAGCGTTTAATGCTTTGTAATCTTGTACGGGCTGTTGTGATCCGTCTTTCTTTTTGATAAAGAAAAGAGGTGACACATATGGAGATTTGGATTCTCTGATGTAACCCTTTTGAAGTTGTTCGGACAAGAAAGCGCGAAGATCCTTCATTTCTGCTACGTTCATAGGGTACACTTTTGTTCCTAGATGGTCAGGAGCCCCTTCTTTCAATAGTATGGCGTGATCATCTACGCACGTTGGGGGGAATCTCTGTGCGGCTTCTTCCGAGAAGACGGCGGCGAATCTTTCGTAAGCCTGTGGCAGTTCTGTTGTCTTCTTGACTCCAGCCGCGAACGCCATCTTCTGCGCTATTGTTTCATTGATTTCTGCCCCTCCTTGTCCGATGGTCATGGGTCCTCCTTTGTAAGTCCCTTTGGACCAATCGATTTCTGGCTGTTGTAGTTTGAACCACGGGAGTCCTAGTATGGCGCGGCAAGATCCTAAGTTTGTAATGAAGAACTTGAGTACGTCTTTGTGATCTCCATCGATAAGGGTGATTCTACACTTGTCTTCTAGGGCTCCAGCGGTATTGATCGTACCATCTGCGTTACGGATGTCTATTCATTCCGTAGGTTCTGTGGTAAAACCTAGAAGTCGTGCGGCGTTTCGATCAATGAAGTTTCCGCTAGCCCCAGTGTCTAGAAGGACGAGCAACTTCTGGTTAGTTCCACGCACGCCAGTTTCGATTGTAACGGATTGTTCTCGAACGCTTTGCACGGCGTTTATCGTGAGATCTTCTTCATCGCCTCCCGTTTCCAGTAGTAATGAAGTGATGAATTCTTGTCTTTCCATAGGTGTCATCCCCAGAACTGCTCTTCTTGCTTCGTCTCTTCGCGGAATGTCTTCCGCAATCTTCGGCTCTGTATTGGAAGGAGTCGAGACCGTGTTAACACGTTGCGTGCTTTGCTTCTTCTTTGGGCAGTTCATTGACATGTGTCCTTGTGTCATGCATCTGAAGCACCGTCCTTCTTTCTGGCACTTCAGTTTTTCTTCGGGAGTTCTCTTTGTTTGCCAAGCGGGTTTTGCTTGTCCGATTTGTACGTTGTCGACGTCCATCGGGATGATTTGGTCATTGTGTGAAGGGCGTGGGATCTTTGTAGGTAATGTCTGTGCTCTTCCTTGTTGCGTTACCCTTCCGCCGCTGATGTTAGCGATGGCGGTGGCGATGGCCTTATAGCGCTGTGCTTCTTCTCTGGTTGCTTCTTGCCATTCGACCATTTTCTTGGGCATAGTCGGCCTTTTGAGGCATGCCACGAGAAGTCCTTTCTTCAGGCCTCTCTTGAAGAATTCTAGAGTGCCGTTGGTGTCTGGGTCCCATTTCGCAATGGTTGCGAGTCTTTCGAACGTTGCGATGTATTCATCAATATCATCCGCGTTCATGACGAGAGTGGTGAGCTGTTGATGAGCGTTTTGTTCACTCAGAGTGTCTGTCCAGG
Source organism: Lactarius sanguifluus (assembly GCA_021527775.1). Classification (NCBI taxonomy): domain Eukaryota; kingdom Fungi; phylum Basidiomycota; class Agaricomycetes; order Russulales; family Russulaceae; genus Lactarius; species Lactarius sanguifluus. The sequence continues at coordinate 66,020 of JAKEYF010000156.1, read as the reverse complement.
TTAGCTTGAATCCGGATTTGAATGCGGTCCATAATAGTGTTGGGGAAGTTTGGTTTGGTTTGGTTTGAGGCCATTTTTGCCAAACTGGAAACCAAACTGATTACATTTTGGCCAAACTGAAACCAAACTGAACCAAACTGATTCAAACTGCTCCAAACCAAACCAAACCGTTCCAAACCGATTAAATAAGCGCCCAACTAAGCGCCCACTAAGCGCCCAAGTAATGTGTCAAATTGCTTACAAATCAGTTTGGTTTGAGTTTGGTTCAGTTTAAACCAAACTCAAACCATTTAAGACTTGATTTCAACTGAGTTTGAACCAGTTTTGGACCAATTTTAAACTAATATTGAACCAAACTGAGTTTAAATGTGATTATTAAACGCTTGTTGGGCGCTTATTATGTAATCGGTTTGAAACGGTTTGAACTCAGTTTGGGACCCCCAAACTGGAAACCAAACCATTTAGCTTTTTTCAGAAAATCCCAAACCCCAAACCAAACTTCCAGTTTGGGTTTGGTTCAAACTGAGTTTGGATCAGTTTGGAACCAAACTTCCCCAACACTAGTCCATAAGCTCTCGTCTTTTTCAGTTAGTACCGGTACGCGCGTGGTTACGCTCTCGTCCAGTTCTCTGCTGACTCTGTCTGCCCAGTCGTCCACGGTTGGTCCCCTGATATAGGATAGTGCCAGGCTGACGCGGCTGTATGGCAATTTCATAAGTTCGTGATCTCGATTGATACGTCTGTACTGATGGAATTTGCATAGGAATTGGAGGCTTTTTGCTCGATTTCCGGTGAATTCTTTCGGGGGTTGTCCTTTTAGAGATCCATTGTTTACGGTTGTCATTGCGGTTGGTACCGATGGGGCAATTTGAGGTACGTGACTCGTGGTAGTGGTCTGGGGTAGGGCGTATGAGCTAAACGCTGTTGCTGTAGCTTTGTCAATGGGTGTGAGTTTCTCGAATTCCTCGGCAAGTCCTTCGAGAGAGTCTTCGCTGTTTCCGGGCTTGACTTCGGCCTCTTCCGTGTCTCCTACTTTTGTGGTGTCTGGTTCTGTCGTTATTGCGGGGGTTATTCTTTCCGGATTGGCTTCGTCTTCTGGATTCCACCAGCCTAGTCCTAGGTCGTTATTCCGAGAGATGCAAAGCGACTTTCGAGTCACGAAGTCGTTGTCTCGTTTTTCAAGCAAATACCACGAATCGTTGATGAATTCAGTGTACCACGCGACTCCTTGGATATGGATACGATATCCCTCTCTCGTGTCAAGTCGTCGTCCGAATCGATGAGCGTACGCCCAGTACGCTTGTCCTCGAACGTGTGCTGGAAGATCTTCCGACCAGCGTCTTAGTACTTCGACTGATGTGTCATCGTCCGGGATGTGGACCCTTAGGCTAGCCACTGTGTCTTTGTCTTATGGTTACGCGTGAATATATTCACTGTCCGTAATTGAATCGCAGTGTCCGTTGTTTCCGTCGACGTCGGTATCGTGTCTGCACGCCGTATGTTCCGCACAGGGTCGGTATGTATGGTCTTAGCTTGTTTTACGATCCAGCCGGATCGTTCGGACCGTCGGGTCAAGGGTTCGGGATGCGATGACGACGAGCAAAGGTTTATTTGCTTCGAGAGAATGTAAGAGACGAGTGGGGCGCGCAGTTTCACTCAGGCTGAGCAGAACTTGGCTGGGATTTATCAAAGCTAAGACAAGGTATCTATCTACGAAACAAGCTCCTCTTTATACTCGTACAGACTGTGATTTTCGTAACTATTTTCTATGAGTATTTCCACAGATGCCTTGCTGGCAGTCCTCCATTCGATACGCTGTTAGTCCTTTGTTACTCCGTACTCGTCACGTGTCATGTGATCGTGACAATCATGACATTCGGTCTCTGCAACGCAGCACCAGCAACATTCCAATCATTCATGAACTGTGTCTTCCAAGCCCCGATCGATGGTGGACACGTGGTGGTCTACCTTGATGACATCCTCATCTTCACAGAAGATCTCACCTCCCTTACTGCGTTAACACACGAGGTCCTCCAATTGTTGGAGGTGCATGACCTCTACCTGAAACCCGAGAAGTGCGTATTTGTGCAAACCTCCATCGAATACCTTGGAATCGTCATTTCCAATGGCCAAGTTTCCATGGATCCAGCAAAGGTCACTGGTATTACCGAATGGCCTGTCCCACGTACAGTCAAGCATGTTCAAGCATATTTGGGCTTCTGCAACTTCTATCAACAATTTATCAAAAACTATTCCACCGTTGCCCGTCCACTCTTTGACCTGACCAAGAAAGATGTGCTCTTTTCTTGGGATACCACCACAGAAACCGCTTTCCACACCCTGATCTCCACCTTCACGAAGGCTCCTGTCTTGGCCCTTCCTGACCATTCCAAGCCTTTTCGACTCATCACTGATGCCAGTGACTTTGCCACTGGAGCTATTCTGGAACAACCTGATGCCTTGGATCATTGGCATCCAGTTGCCTATCTCTCGAAATCCCTCCTTCCTGCGGAACGCAACTATGAGATTTGCGACAAAGAACTCCTTGCTATCATCCATGCTTTCCACGCTTTCTGACACTACCTCGAAGGACATAGTGACACCACCAAGGTGTGGTCCGACCACAGCAACCTGGCTTACTTTATGACAAAGCAAAAGCTTTCCCATCGACAGGCCTGTTGGGTGCTGTTTCTGTCCCAATATCAGTTCATCATCATCCACAAACCAGGCAGTCAAAACAAGTCCGATGCGCTGTCCCAGCATCCAGATCATAAAAAGGGGATAGTGGATGAAGATGAACAACGTGTGCTCCTGGATACAAAATATTTTCAAATCAACGCTGTGCAAAGAGCAGCAATCACAGTGTTGGGAGACACTGCCCTGCGACAATGAATCAAAGACACACAGACATACAACAAAGAAGTCAGTATGGCATTGGAAACCCTCCTAAAGAGCGGCCCCTGTTCACTCACCAAGGGCTTGGAAGAGTGGAACCTGGAAGATGGAGTCATCTTATTCCGAGGACAAGTCTACGTTCCAAAGAACAAGGAACTACAATGGGATATTGTCAAACAATACCATGAACACATTGCTATAGGACACCCAGGAAGATGGAAAACCTATGAGCTGATATCCCGAGACTTCTGGTGGCCTGGAATGTCCACCTTCATCAAAAGTTATGTGGAAGGATGCACTATCTGTCAATCAACGAAAATCAAACCCAGAACCCAAGTACCCCTATGTCCCAACCTGATCCCTACAGCAGTATGGGAAATAATCACCATGGATTTCATCACTGATCTCCCCATGTCCCTCGGATACGACACATTGTTTGTGGTCGTAGACCACCTCAGCAAAGCAACGGTCATTGCTCCCTGTAACAAAACTATCACAGCTGATGAAACTGCCAAGTTATATCTAAACAACGTCTGGAGAAGAACCGGACTACCCCAACAAGTTATCTCAGACAGAGGCCCACAGTTCGCATCGAAAATGATGCAAGAAGTTTGGAGCAAACTTGGAGTCAAATCCACCATGTCCACCGCCTTTCACCCTCAAACGGATGGAGAAACCGAGCAAGTCAATCAGGAGCTTGAACAATACCTTTGTGTTTTCTGCAACTTCCAAGCAGATAATTGGGCAGAGTTAATCCCATTCATGGAGTTTGCGCACAACGCTCAGCAACATAGTGCAACAAAGAAATCACCCTTTGAAGTGTGGTATGGGTTCAAACCTGGGTTCATTCCCCCCATCCACTTCACAACAAAGATCCCTGCAGCCAAAGAATGACTGAACACCCTAAACCAAATCCAATCCAAGGTCACCACAGCGCTAAAAGTAGCAGCAGAGATCATGCGAAATTCCAAGTCACAAGCACCGTCCCAAGTAGTGTTGGGGAAGTTTGGTTTGGTTTGGTTTGAGGCCATTTTTGCCAAACTGGAAACCAAACTGATTACATTTTGGCCAAACTGAAACCAAACTGAACCAAACTGATTCAAACTGCTCCAAACCAAACCAAACCGTTCCAAACCGATTAAATAAGCGCCCAACTAAGCGCCCACTAAGCGCCCAAGTAATGTGTCAAATTGCTTACAAATCAGTTTGGTTTGAGTTTGGTTCAGTTTAAACCAAACTCAAACCATTTAAGACTTGATTTCAACTGAGTTTGAACCAGTTTTGGACCAATTTTAAACTAATATTGAACCAAACTGAGTTTAAATGTGATTATTAAACGCTTGTTGGGCGCTTATTATGTAATCGGTTTGAAACGGTTTGAACTCAGTTTGGGACCCCCAAACTGGAAACCAAACCATTTAGCTTTTTTCAGAAAATCCCAAACCCCAAACCAAACTTCCAGTTTGGGTTTGGTTCAAACTGAGTTTGGATCAGTTTGGAACCAAACTTCCCCAACACTAGTCCCAAGCATTCAAGCCTGGAGATTTAGTTTGGTTAGAAGGAACCAACATCCACACCACACATCCTAAGCCCAAGCTTGCCCCACGACGCCATGGTCCATTCAAAGTCTTATCCACCTGGGGAGTTAATTGTAAACTCCTACTCCCAAAGACATGGCGGATCCATCCAGTCTTCCACAATTCCCTGATCTCCCGTATCATGAAAATGATATCCATGGTCCCAACTTCACCTGACCACCTCCCGAGATCGTCCAAGGAGAAGATGAACACTATGAAGTTGAAGCAGTCCTGCAATCCAAAGTATCACCTAATAAGAAAGGGATACTGTACCTGATCAAGTGGAAGGGATATCCTGATTCCGAAAATTCCTGGCTCCCATCATCCCAGATGACTCATTCCTGAGACCTGGTCCTGCAGTTCCACAAGGACCAACCTAACACCCCTAAACCAAAATCAATCAGTGCTGTCGGTGCAGCACGGCATTAAAAAGGGGATACTGTCACGAACCTATAAACTTGGTTCACAACTCGGGCATCTAAGACTGGTCCGCACCGGCCTGGTCTTATGTAATCACCTTCCTAAAGGGGAAATCCGGAATCGGAGTTTGAATTTCATACTCCGACGGTCACGTGATGTGTCACGTGATCTCCCACTGTTTATCCAGTCACCTGACAATTGAAAGTCGTACCATTCCTTGGATTATTCTGATTGGACTGTGGAGCAGTCAAATCATCATGACACAATCGACTGCGGAGCAGTCGCACCACTTCTATGATTATTCCTATTGGACTGTGGAGCAGTCACCCCTCTGACGTGATCGACTGCGGCGCAGTCACACGTCTTATTGCCATTGGACACTATTATTAGTTATCTCTGGAATGTTCCATTGCACAGTATTCTGCAGCACCTGTGGGCAGCCCTAAGCCTGCCCTAGAGTTACGCACAGACCACCTCTCTAGGTATATAAGCTAGCACAATACAATGGACAGTCCCTCAGACTGTCCACCTTTGTGAACTCCTCTCCTGCCTGCCTCCTCTTCCTCTTCATGCACAGTGCCCCTTCAGTTATTCGACCACAAGTCAATACTAAGCACCACTACCCCTTGCAAGTCTGCAAGTTCAGTTGTCAAGCCAGTCAGCCTCCTTCACCCTCTCCAAGTTCTCCACCACCCCCAGTGTTACAATCCGCCCCTCAGCACACCCCGAACACCCCTTTGGCACCACTGTAAGAAGAACACGTGCAGAAATAGTGCAAGGAGAAGAAGAAGAAGTGAGAGGACTCGTGGCAGAGCACGCCCGAGGAAACCAAGCTAAGTCACCTGACTACTACTGCCATCCCAACTACGCTAAGAAACCACAAGAGTTTTGGGAATAGCACATGTGACTTTAGCGCCTGCCCGTCATGTGACCCTGGCATGTGACCTGGCTAGAACTGCACCAGAAGGATCCAGATGAGCTTGTGCCTGGACCGGCCCAGATCACCTCATGTTCGTGACTCATATCGATGGTGCCTTGATTCTGATGAACTGTACGACGCGTGTCTGCTTATCTCTGACTCATGCCACGAGGGCCTTATGCCATTGGCTGACTGTTATCTCTGACTCGTCATGACTCATTTCCTAGGATCTGTGTATTAGGGTTTCGGAGTTCTGAGCTGGACTTCAAAGTTCCTCAGACGTGTACTTATACCTGGGCTTATGGTCGCTGAAGACCTAAGCTTGACTTCTTGGACTATCCCACCCACTCCTAGTACCACCTGTCTGTTGACCACGAGGTGGCTTGCCTGTCTGTTGACCATGGGGCATTAATACTATTCGCATCACCTTCCCTCTTGTCTGTCTGTTGACCATGGGACACCACGACTACTCTCAACCACTACCGCCTTTGCGCCCTCATTGCCATGTGCATACTTTGGGCCACCTTACTACACCTCTTGAGCGAGCTAGTAAGTGATCGTGTGAGTACCTTCGACATCTGCCGTGACCGTTAGGGCTCGTGTCGTGCCTTGTACCAGGAATAGAAGAAGTACGCCCGGTGGAGCATAACACCCAGTCTTCAGACCCCTGTCGTGCCTCCCTGTTGAGTGACAGTGAGTCATCACAATCTCTACCCAAAAGTCACCCAAAAGTCACTCAAAAGTCAGCTAAAAGTCATTGTTGACTGACATCCTATTTTAGTGACTATGAAAGTCACTTAAAAGTCACTCAAAGGTCAATCAAAGTCACTTAAAAGTCAGCTAAAAGTCATTGACTTTCACTTGACTGACATCCTATTTTATTGACTTTGAAAGTCAGGCAAAAGTCACAAAAAAGTCAATGAGAAGTCAATGAGAAGTCAATGTAAGTCATTGACTTTTTGTTGACTGAGATCCAATTTTTTTGACTTTGAATTGACTACAAAAGTCAAGTGCCAGTCATCAAAAAGTCAATGAACAGTCAATTGACTTTTCATTGACTTCCAACTGACTATAGAAGTCAACAATTAGTCAGGTCACAGTCACACCAAATTTGTCACAAATAATAATAATAATAATAATAATATTAGCATTTATTAAATACAGGGGGGGCTAGTACTAATGGTGGGTGTAGCCAATGGGCTCAGGCACGACTGATGTAGTAGCTGTGGTTGTAGTGGCAATGGCTGGGGTGGTGGCACAGTTGGGAAGGCACGGTTGGCGTGGAGGCGTGGAGGCAGGGAGGGCGCCATGGTGAATGGCGACGTGGTTGGGTGGCCTGCGATGACATAAGAAAAACATAAATAAATAATAATAAAAAAGACTTACCTTAAGCAGGTGCAGCTGGGTGGCGGTGTTGAAGCAGGGAGGGCGCTGTGGTGTGGTGGATGGTGATGTGGTTGGGGTGACAAGTGGTGGCCTGTGATGACATAAGAAAAACATTAAAAAAACAAAAAAAACTTATCTTAAGCAGGCATGGCTGGGGTGGCGGTGTAGGGCGCCATGGCGGTTGACAATGTGGTCAGGGTGGCGAGTGGGGTGGCCTGCAGTGAGGTAAGAAAGACATAAAAATAAAAAAAATAAAAAAGGAAAAATGTATCTTAAGCCCAATCCAGCGATGGTTGGGGCAGGGTGATGGGCTTGGCAGCTTTTGGGTGGGCTGCGTCGACAGGTGGGCAAGAGGTGCCGGCGTTGATGGTGGGGGTGGTGTCGAGATGCAGTGGGGTTGAGGTGGGGGGCACTGGTGGGAACATCATAGTCAAGGTGGGGTGGTAAAGCCAGGTTGATGCAGTTGGGAAGTGTTGCAGCCATGTCAAGGTGGCAGGGTAAGGGTCAAGGGGCAACAGGTGGGGTTGTGCTGGGGTTGTGGTGAAGTCATTATATGCTTAGTGATTGAAAGTCCAGTCTGGTCCGGTTTTTTTCCCTAATTTGGAAAGACCGGGACCGGGACCAATCCATCAGTTCATCCCCCAAGCACTAAACTGGACCAAGCTGACACGAGTCGGTCCCACCCGGTTGCCAGATTCTCAAAAGACTGGTTCTCACTGGCACAGTCTAAACTGGCTCATCCTGACTCTGCAGAGCAGAGGGCTGGGGTGGTGCACAATAGTGTTGGGGAAGTTTGGTTTGGTTTGGTTTGAGGCCATTTTTGCCAAACTGGAAACCAAACTGATTACATTTTGGCCAAACTGAAACCAAACTGAACCAAACTGATTCAAACTGCTCCAAACTGCTCCAAACTGTTCCAAACTGATTAAATAAGCGCCCACTAAGCGCCCAAATAATGTGTCAAATTGCTTACAAATCAGTTTGGTTTGAGTTTGGTTCAGTTTAAACCAAACTCAAACCATTTAAGACTTGATTTACACTGAGTTTGAACCAGTTTTGGACTGATTTTGAACTAATTTTGAACCAAACTGAGTTTAAATGTGATTATTAAACGCTTGTTGGGCGCTTATTATGTAATTGGTTTGAAACAGTTTGAACTCAGTTTGGGACCCCCAAACTGGAAACCAAACCATTTAGCTTTTTTCAGAAAATCCCAAACCCCAAACCAAACTTCCAGTTTGGGTTTGGTTCAAACTGAGTTTGGATCAGTTTGGAACCAAACTTCCCCAACACTAGTGCACAAACCAAGCAGGGGGGCTCCATGCAACCAGGAGGAGGAGCACCTCCCCACTCAGGTTTCCACACAGGGGCGACACATGAACAAGGCATAGGGGGGCACATGGAATGGCATGCGCGCACCCCATTTGCCAGGGCATTTGCCTTAGACAAAAAAGAGGTCTAGTTTATGTAATTTTTATTAGCTAATAAATATATTTCTATGTTTCTCGTGATTACAAAGGTCAACTGAAGGATTATCTATTAGCTAAATATTTGATTGAGTTGCGCGAAAGTGTCGACACATGTGTTGTTTACATGTTATTTGGTTTTATTTACTCTAGAAATAAAATAACTTGAAAACCGAAGAAATCGGAGTTTGAAATTGAGTGGCGCAGAAACGGTCACCGCAGCCCAGACTGTGGGAATGATGTGTTGGGGTTGATGCATGGTGCTTGACTTTGCGAGAAAAAACATCACGTAATACATCACGTGACATGTTAGGGGGTGAGCTGGGACAGGCTCCAGTGTTGTGCCAGTCAGCGACTAGTCGCGACAGTCAGGATGACCGTCGGACCATGGGGGTCAGTGACCACAAACGACCATGACTACTCCCACACCTACCTAAGTCACTACGGCTGACATAATTGGCAATGCTGCACGCCACACACGCAGTAAGTAGATACAAGACTTTGTAAATAGTAAGAAAGTGAGCTAAATATGAAGCACGCTGTCAAGGGTATGATCAATCTCGATGTCCATGTCTTCCTCTCCTTGTGCATCCAAGTCAAGCAGCTCATAGAGCTCTAGCTCTTCATCCAGACTCCGAGACGCGCTACGTTCGTTAGCAGGAATCCAGTCTCGATTCTGGAAATTGAAAAGTTGGGCGATTTTGATCGAGATGCCCTCTGAGCCGTACATCTGTTCACCCCCATCGTCATCGTCATCTCTGCTTGCTTGTCTACCAAATGAATCAGTCATGTCATTGAACGCGTTGCCCACCCCACTGGCAGACAACGCTGGGTCGATATTTGTCATGTCGTCCATTTCCATTTCCTCAGTCGGTGGAGGTGGAGGTGGAGCGGTGGACTCGGGGGGAGCACTTGACTTTCCAAAGAAGCGCTTCATGTGTTCTTTGGTCTCTTTATTGCACAAGTGCTCGTCCCATATGTGCATCTTCAGTTCAGCAAGGGAGGTGAGCATTTTGATCCCTAGACGATTTCTGAGCTTCGTGAGGGTATTGCCAAACACGCTGAATAACCGCTCGCATGAGGCAGAGTTTGGGCAAATAGATAGGAGGTGTTGTGCAAGTTTGATGAGCGGTTGCGGGGAAATTTGAACTCCAATCGGCATAATAGGGGACAATCCTTTGTAAACCCTGTTGGGATCGGGGGACACACGGTTAATCCGCGCCTCATCTTCAATGGTGACAATTGTGGACGCCATGTGTGCAAATGAGCCCGAGGTCGCAAAATAGTCTTCTATGTTGACCAATAAGTTCCTGAGGTTTTGTTCCAGCACCGCTGTGGTCTCTGTGACAGAGAAGAAACGTCGGTATAAGCGTTTCATAAGCGCATAAACACCAGCATGAGTTAGGAAGGGAATAGTGGGGTCAAATGTGGATGACTTGATGAATGGGTTCAAAAGGACGGTGGCAATAAATACATCTTGATCAGCTTTAGCCCACCGCTTCTCGATGCTGTCGAGAATAGCTGTACACCCAGGAACATTCGTGGGGTCCCGAGCCCTGTTGTCTTCGTAATATATTGAAAGTGACCCAAATGTAAGCAAGATTTGATCCAGACGACAGAACGCCGCTTGGGCAACGTTTGCAGCTCTTGCGAGAGGTTCGAGATGTGTCTTAAGGCTGTATCAAAATATATTAGATGGTGCTGTTCTTGAGTTAAATAAGTTACGCACCGAGCTAACGAGTGCCAGAAACTGCCATCCTTGATGATCGCCACCATTTCCTGCGCCCTTCTTTTGTTTGACGCCGACAAGCCTGGGGAAACAAGAATGCGTTGATGGGGTAGGGCCATTGCGTCGCTATTTACAAGAACCGTGAGAGGACAGTGGAGCTGAAGTAGACGCCTGAAAGCGAGGTAGTGTGCCATCCACCTTGTTAAGACGGCGCGGATTACTGAGAGAGGTTGCATCCCACTTTGTACCTGGACCTCCCGAAGGCAGGCGAGGACCTGAGTCTTGCTGTGCAGCCAACTGATGAGCTCACAGGCCATTTTGCTATGCTTTGTATATACCGTCTCAACCTTAAAATAATCCCCAACGATGAGGTTCACCTTCAAAACATTAGTATAACTGAAATGACAATAAAAGAACGTATCATACCTGGTGCGCGAAGCAGTCGGGGCACACAATATGTGGATAACGAGTAAGAAGCATCTTCCTTGCCTTTCACGATTCACCAGATGCATCCGTTGTGAATGCGACAACAACAATATTCCATTCTGACTGAAGATGTTCGATTACGTCTACCATCAATGTAAAGAGGTTGTCGGCGGTCTTTCGTTCATCTGATGTGTCATGAACCTTCACCGTGTGGACCTAAGCCTAGTAGTCAGATACAGGAGAATGGTTGTCATACTAATGTCATACCTGTTCATCGGCCATGACCATGAACGCGATATAATGGTGGAAATTTTCACCTGTCCAGCCATCACAGGAGGCAGTTGCGTTCTTGCCGTTCAACTGAACCTTCGCCTTTGATTGGAACTCAGAAAGTGCCTGAGGCAGAAGGCGCCGCGTGAGGACCTTGCGACTCGGTGACTTGGCCTGCGGGAGAAATTCGACACAGAAGTCTAGCCACTCTGGGTTTTCTACCCATGAGAGCGATAGCCCTGCTGACGCGGTGAGGCGTATTATCCGTTCCTCAAAGCGGGCCTGACGTCCTTCTGACCATGAAAGTTCAGGGGGTACAAAAGGGGTGCCCCACTGGGCATGACTTGAGCTGCGTTGAGATGATCGAGACGGGAATGAGCGCATAGATACAGAGTTGAAAGGAAGAAGGCTGTGAGCACCGCTGGCACCAGAGGACGAAGAGGATACAACAGAAGACTCTCGCTCGTAACTTGGCCCAGCTGTGAGGCGGTCTGTGGGCTCCCAGTGAAAGGAATCGGATGGTGTTTGGAGATGTAACGAAGGTAGTTGGGGGCTTGGATAGGGCGATACAGAGTCACGGAGCCGTTGATGTGTCAATGGTAAGATGGGCCCAATGCCAGTGCCTTCCTGACGGGATCTCCTGGGTGACAGTAATTTACTCTCTTTCCAGGCCAGTGCTCTTGCGCGCACATCGTCAATCTGATTGGAACAGTTTATGACATGATTGACTAGCCCATCTGTACGTGCTGGCAACCATGGACGACCATCTGCATTCTGATCGATCGAAAATACTAGTTGAAAGCCAGTAATTAGGTGACAATTATGGAGATGTGATGTACTGACGCACATTCTGCTTCGATCATTTCCGATGTCCGAGCAGACACCCGAGTACCTGCCTCAACTTCTCTTTGATCTTGTTCAAGGGCCCCACGGACGAGTTTAGCTAAACAACCTATACAGAACACCTTAGCCTTGTCATGGGTTTTTCGGGTGCCAGAATATGCTTCAGGTGCCCTTTGTGCAAGCTTTGGGTGGTCTTTGAAGAAGTCACAAATCCAATGGCGATTAGATGGAGGTGGGCGGGTAGCACTCATATTGGTGAAGTGATGACGTGTAATCTACAGTACAGTTACTCAGGTAATAACGGCTACTTCACGTGATGAGGAAAGTCACGGTTGTTTCACAGTCAGTGACTAGTCAATGACTAGTCACTGACTGTATGACCCGACCTCCAACTTCCAGTCGGCGACTGTCCAACACTGCAACTGGCCCACCTCAACCCCACCCCTAACACGTCACGTGACTGATCACGTGCACAGTCCGAACCTTTTTTGACCCAAATACACTTACTTACTCAAAACCTAACCTTATGTTACATTACGTAAACAGTAAACAACGACGCGACGCGTCATACACAATGTACCCGACATTGTACCCAATATCCAAATGCAACCTATCTCCGAGGACGACTTCACCTCACCATCCGAGAACCAGTGTTCTCAGTCAAAGTGTAAAGCTCTCCTCCCAGCTGGCTGCAAATACAAGACCTGTGACAAATGCCGCAATGTCAGCAAGCTTAGCATGCAAAAAAAGCGGAAAAGAGACAAACGTGATGAGGACCCACACCATCGGCAACCTCCAGCTCCAGGTAACAGTAACACAACAGAGAAGGGCCCAGTTGAATATATCTATGTCGGAAGTGAAACGGAGTCAGCGTCTGATGAAAGTAAAGTGAGTAACATTGTTGGCACTGTAGGGGATTATTACCAATAAAAAGTGTCTAGGAAAACACACCTGTCAGGTTCAAGGACAACCACACAATCATGACACAGCTTAAAAAAGTATTCAAGACAACAGAGCACATCTTTTTTTGCGGGAGCTACGACGCACCTGTAGATCCACTCATCTCATATAAGGATCTTGTCAGCACTAGTGTTTCGAAGTCCTGTCTTATGGACTGAAAAAAGACTGAGGACCCAACTGGACCCAACTGGTGGCAACTGGACTTTCAGTTGCAGTTGCATGTAGTTCCAGCATGACCCAGTTGCAGTCTATCAACAATTTGATCCATCAACAGACTGCCAAAAGACCAGTTGCAACCAGTTGCAACCAGTCTTAGATAGGACTTTTAGTTGCAACAAGCTGACAGGGATCTTATATATTGAGCTACTGATGTGCGGGGAAAGTACAATTTGGGTGCCAATCAACAACAAACAGGTGCCCAAATCTCAGACTCGGACCAAATAACGACAAATGTTGCCAACTTTGCTGGCCCTGCCACCCTAACACCCATACACTTGGAGATGAAACCCAAAACAGGAACTTCATCTAAAAACTCTAAAGCGTCTCGTGTCAACACCCATAAAAGGCAAGCATCCAGTGGTGGTGAAAGCGAGGCATCCAACCACCAGCCTGCAATACGCAAGAAACGTTCAAAACATGTTATTGAAGAAGTCACTGATGAAGAGCCAAACGTACCGGAGATTGAAGAAATTCTTGTGTGCGACAGTTCGGGGGAAGATGGTGAACAAACCCGACCTGGAAGGAATGAGGTTTGTGTCAGTAACATTAATAAAACGACGTCAATTACTCACCACGACAAATTTGATTTGTCACAGGACAGCGCGAGTGACCTTGAGGAAAAGCATCGCAGCAAGGTCCCAATGGAGCTGAGAGTGAAGACTGATTCAACAAAGGACATCTTATTGCTCTTCTCGCAGATCACATCAGTGAAGTTTAAAAAGAACGACACCTATGAGACAGTGAAGGGACGATGGTGCAATCTGTGCAGGTCAGTGTCAGGTGACTCGGAGTGGATAAACGAACGTACTGACACAATACTAGAGAGGACAAAAGTTTGATGAAGCGTCAAGGGCTGCGAAGGGCATTCCTGAAGGGGAGTAACTCGACATGTCGTCAACATGCTAGACAACATTGGGAGTCATACAAGAAGAGGTGCGAAGAGTCAAACATACCAGTTCACCATTGGGCCATCCCTCGTCCCATTTGGAAGGAGATGGAAGCTGAGAAGCGTGGCGATAAGCATAAACAACCGAAGTTGGATGGCATATTTGAGAAAGTACACAGCCCGAGAGAATTCATGCATGATGGTATTTTGCACGCAGTGGCCCAATATGTGGCATGCGACGACCAGGTATGTTTAAGTATTCTTGAGACCTTTACCGAGGAGTAACAAACTATATACACAGTCCCTAGCTGTCGCAGATAAGGCTCTGTTCCGGAACTGCTTGGTTGCAATGAGGCCAAAGTCGATCTCAAAAGACCTGCCAAGCACTCACAACGTTACAAGATATATTCATAATAAGTTTGTCCAGTGGCTTCAAGAGCTAAAGGACGACATCATTGTAAGCAGAATAATGGGACAGTACAACAAGAATCTCACAAACGAGTCGGAATGACTTGGACAGGCTGCACCCGGAAAAATCTCATGTACTGCAGACGGTTGGTCTGCCGACACCACCAAGGCCTCGTTTCTTGGAATGACAGCCCACTGGATCGAAGTCAAGGGCAGGGTATGGAAGATGAGAGCAGAAGTCGTGGGATTCAAGGGTGTTTCAGGCGATCATAGTGGTGACAACCTTGGGCGTTATTTCATTGGGCTGTGTGACCGAGTTGGGATATGTAATCGACGCCGGGGTTCTAAGGTAACGCGCTGACCATATCTCTTACTGTGCTAAGATGTTGATCTTTTTGTAACAAGCTTTACACAGTAACTCTCGACAACGCATCAAGCAACACTACAATTTGCAAGACAATCGAATGCCTCCATGGTCGCCGAAAGCTTCATAACTGGGATGCTTCAAAAAATCAACTTCCGTGAGTTTCATACATGATTTGAGATCGAGGACTCAATGCAGCGCGGGTGTAGATGCCTCGAACATGTTGTGAACTTGGCTAATATCGACATCATGTCACATATTACCAAGATCGCCGCTGTCGAGAATACAACAGCCATATGGGAATATGATCCCGGGTTACCCACTAACCGTGTGCTTGGTGGGTCATTGGATGTTATTGCCGCAATTCGGACACTGGCTATCAAGGTTAGAACCCCACGTCATCAAGCTGAATCGTTTTGACTCATCTCACACTTCCCAGATTCAATCATCTGGGCAACGCATCGAGTTCTTCCACAAGCTGCAAGTCGAATGCGGTGTCACTGAACCACTCAAGATTCCCCTTCATAGCAATGTCCGATGGGGATCTGCGTATTCCATGCTGGATCGCACATACACTCTTCGAAAGGTGCTCACAGTAACAAATTTCCCACTCACATTTTTTGAGAGTATGAGTAGGCTATAAATCGATTCATTGCAGCAGCTGATGAACGATTTGGAGACATCACAACCCTCCGCCAAGAGGGACGCATTGTCAAGCATATCCCATGGGCAGCGTTCAAGTTATCCAGCGAAGATTGGGACCGTGTTTATGATGCCAGAAACATTCTCGCGGTGCGTGCCCGACTCCTATTCCATCGTTTAACGCTTACTGAACTGCTCTCGGCGCCTCAGGACTCTAAGACAATACAACACTACTTTTCCCCTGAGCGACAGCCAACCTTGTGGCGAGCCCTTCCCGCAATCGAGGAACTACAAACAGCTTGGGAAGCAAAGCGTGACAACCCACGATACGCTGCTTACAAGAACGCAATTTCCGATGGCCTGAGTAAACTTAACAAGTATTATTCTCGATTCGATGAGAAGCCCACCTATGTGCTTGCCCTTAGTACGTTGACAGATATTATTGATCGTCGTATTCACAATTCTCTCACATAGTTCTCCACCCTTACTTCAAGCTCACGTACATCAGGTTGGCATGGGGAGGTGAGAAGGAGCAGTCCGAGGAGCGTGCCGCGGGAAATAGAAACGCAAAGAATTGGCAAGATGAGGCCCGGAAGATAGTTGAGCAAACAGTAAGTTTTTATGTTTGTATCCGTTCTGTATTCTAATAGGTATCGCAGATGGAACACTACTGGAAGACGCAACCGAGGGAGGAGGATACCACGACGATGACATCCTCCCCACCCCCTGATGCCCGTGCCCAGTCGTTCCTCTCCGAATATGATCGCCATCGTCAAAGTCTTCTAACACTGGATCATGACGATGGGTGGGCAGCTGAATTACGCCGCTACCTCAAAGATATTCCTGCCAACGTCACTAAGGAAACTGACATAGTCGAATGGTGGCAGGTTTGCGTCAGTTTTGTCAACATTTGTCAATATTTTTATTGTGCGATGTCAGGAACACCAACAACTCTATCCTACCCTCGCGCGGATCGCCCTCGATGTTCTCCCCTGTCAAGCATCATCTGTACCTTGTGAACGGCTCTTCTCAGCAAGTAAGCAAACGGCTGATGACCGCCGCGCTCGCTTGGGGGCAGAAAGGTTTGAAGAACTTCAGATCATGAAGTTCGGGTGGCGCAACACGATTCCCGATCTCGCTGCTTGGAATGCGGCCGAAGTTGAAGACGTCAGCCTTGAGTGCTACCAGGACCTTTTGGGGAAGGACTCCTTGGACGCCGAATTCGATGGGGACGAGGATGAGATGGCTATCGATTACCCATAGACTAGTTTTTTATCTCAACGTATAGAGCTAGACCGTGACAATCTCACACCTTAATGGCATTGCTCAGGTTGTAGAAGGCCGGGAACGGTAGAGCATCAATCTCCAGGAGCTTTGCAATCGAAGCGAACTTTAAGAAGGGTAGGTTGTACCGTGACATTAAGGACGGATAATAGGAGGGATAATATAGGCCGCGGGTAGGTATCTTGACGCACAACTTGAAGTTCACGCATGTGTTTTCGAGTTCCAAATAAATCGAACTGAACGAGTAACCATCATAACACGCCGCAAACGCAAAAAGTATAGGAGTGAGGTGGGGTGGAATATTGTAAGGGTCCCAGGGACTCGAGAATCTTACCGCGTACGGGCCAGAGGTCGTACCGCGTTACTGTATCAGTCACACAAAACTCGCCGAATTCGTTCGACGACGTTCGAGTATCGATTCGCCCTCTCTACCGATACTTTTTTTTCTTTTCGTCTTTCGTTTTTCGTTTTTCGTTTTTTCTTCTTGCTTTCTTCTATCTTGTTGGTTACTTGTCGCAGTCAACAGCCTCCCATTAGCTCAGAACTACTCGGTGCAGTGGAGGGCGACTGGCGTCACCCAACCCCAGCCCTCCCTGTCTTGCCTCGACATTGTGAACATCTCCGGGTCATCGACGGTTCGACACCCAAGCTGCAATTCCTCACCCTGCTCATATTGAGGTTTACCCCACACCGTCGCCACTTAATCTGTTAGCACCATTTGGCCCCCATTTCCGGACCACCACCGACTACAATGTCATGGTCATCGATCTCCTCGGTCCTTCCCTCGAGGACCTCTTCAAGATGTGCAGTCGTCGGCAACTCGTCGCTTTTCACTCAAACAGTACTCCTTGCCAACCAGCTCGTACGTCCTCGTTTCCCCCTAAACCCCCCTCCCATTATTTTTTGGTTGGAAACCTGCCGTCCCTTACTCTCGGCTATTATCGTGCATGTGCTAATTATGGGTTCAGTTATTCTGCATCAAGTTCATTCACTCGCATGACCTTGTTCATTGCGACATCAAGCCTGCCAACTTCGTCAAGGGCACCAGCCGTGGCTCACATCTCGTTAATGTCATCGACTTTGGCCTTGCTAAGAAACTCCGCAATTGCGATGATGCCCATATCCCCTACAAGCAAGACCCTCACCGCGGTGTTGGATTTTCACTGTTCGCATCCATCAAAACCCATCTTGGTATCAGTCAGTTTTTACTTCGTTCATCCCCTCCTTCCACATCCGCCTCACTCAGATTTCACATTTCAGAGGTCTCCCCACATGACGACCTCGAGTCACTACCACTGGTGATAGCAAGGACCACCGACGATGAGACGATGAACGATGATGGTGGGGCACAGACAGTGATAGGGAACATGATGACCACAGGACCATTGGCGCCATGCGATGGCCTGTGTGAACGCAGGGCAGGTGTTTTTCGACCCTAGAGTGAGTGCGTGTACTGTTACTACTTACAACCTCAGGGCACACAGCCTTGGATCGCAATACTACCAATAAACTTCTTCCTTGAATCACATTTGAGAGCTCCCGACTCCCCACAGAGACCCAGGTTGAAGAGGGGATGCAAGTGTCAGACGGGGTGCTGCAGCTGCAGCAGGGCAGCAGGGTCATCAACGCGCAACTTCCTGCCCTCAAGTGCCACAATGCCTTCATCGCCTTGCACCTTGAGCACTGTCCATCACCACCATCTTTGGGCACTCGCGCGTGAACTTTTGTAATAGCATCAGACATGTTGTAGAACAGTAGACTGGTTGTAGACTATCTGTAGACCGGTTGTAGACTGGCCAAAGACCGGTTGAAGACCGGCTGTAGACCGGTTGCTGAAGAGACCTGTTAAGACCGGTCCACAGACTGCAACCGGCAGCAACCCAACCGACATAGACCGGTCTTACACGGTCCGGTCCGGTTTTTTAGTTGGGCCGAGAAATTGTGGACCGGTTGCAGTCCCAGTCTTACCCAAATTAGGTAAAAAAACCGGACCGGACCGGACTTTAAAACACTAGTCAGCACGACTGCACATGATATCTGGAAAGTTACAGGTTACCGCTTCAGGTAAGTGAAGGTCCAAATAATCAAAGGAAATGAATAACATACATAAATAGGGTGAAAGATAACAAGCGTCTCCAAAACGGCCACAAAACCCATTATTGGTGCTGCCAGGATGAAAGCCAGAGACAAAAGAGTCGCCCCATCCAAAGGGAGGGTGCCAAGCACCGGGACACCCTGGGGATGTGCCGCTATGAATGCAAAAGCAAACTAAGCATTTCATGTCGAGCAAGTTCTGAAAGCAGAGAGAAGACGTACACAATCACCATTTCACTTGAACACCACAAGAGACATATACCATACTATGATGTCTCCCTCCCCCCCGACGCCGCAGCTTTGATCCGAGATAGCCTAGAGTGGAGATGTCCAAGCGAAATTGCCAAGATGGTCCAGTCAACATACCCCACTATAAGTGTGAAGCAGGTTCACAAGGCCTGGACAACGATGAGTGAGACACTTTGGAAGAAGAATATAGAACAATTACCATCAGTTAGAGCCCTTTTGAGCAGCCTCAAGGACGACGTGGACACCCTCAATCTTCCGGAAATGGAGGGCATCGAACAGGTAGCCTGGGTAATGAAGAAGATCATTTCCCCTCTGCAGGGAAAGATCGTCGAAGTTGGAATTGACGCAACCTGTAAGAGAACGTGAAACCATCAGAAATTGACCTGCTAACAACATATAATACAGACAACACAAATTCGATGCACCTCGAGTTGTATGCCATCCTCGGAGAACATGACAATGCTGGTTTCCCCCTGTCGTACTGTCTCTTAACAACGGCGTCATCTGTTGAAGACGGAAAATGCACCAGAGCTCTTGAAGTATGGGCAGCCGTCTTGCGCGATAAATATTCCCTAAACCCAAGATTCGTCCACACTGACAAGGACATGGCTGAAATAGGTGCAAGTCGGCACGTTTGGTCGGAGGCAAAACACCAACTGTGTTGGTGGCATCAGCATGAAGCGGTTAGGTGACGACTGAAAGGAAATCTACCTACCTCAGTTTATGACCCTCTGAGGGCCAGGCGCGAGTATGGGTTTATTGACCTAACCTTCAGACCTTATGGCCGCACCGATCCGAACGACAGCGAGGGAAAAGTTCCTGGGGAGGTCTGTGAGCAAGAATTACAGGAAGGGATCATACCACTCAGCGGCGGCGACCCCAACTCCCTCAAGATTCGTGTTCCTGTCCTCTCAAGTCAAAGCCGAGATAACGCGAGTACAGCGTCACTCACCGATGGTCTCCCCGATTCGATTCGGCATCACGTTTCTGCCCATGGTGGATTGCCACTCACCAGCGGCGGTCCCGAATCACGCCGCGCCCCCACGCATCCGGGCAGGAGCGCTCAGGACGCGGAGAACGATGTGGGCCCATTGCCACCCACCGGCAGCAATCCCAGTCGTGTTCCTATGCATTCGGCCGGGGGTAGTCAGGATGCGGAGAACGACGCAGGTCGATCGCCACTCACCGGCAGCGATCCCGATTCACGCCGTGTTCCTATGCGTTCGGCCGGGGGTAGGCAGGAGGCAGGGGTGGAGCCAACAGCGTCTTCGAAACTTACGATCCGAATTCCCGCCTCTTGGAGATATCGCAGAGCTGAGTCAATCGCAGAGGATGAGCCGGATGAAGAGACAACATCAGGAAGACGTACCTTTTGTCCAATCGAATGTCGCGAGGCCGTTGTTGACATGATGGAGCGCCATTTCTGTGCGCATCCTCTCATCCCCAGATATTCGGCACCGACTCCAGAGGGTATTAAGGCCTGGGCTGTGAAACAAATGTATAGTCTCTGTGTTCGCCACGACTTGCCGAACCTGTGGGCTTACCTCTGGGAGAACTGGTATCGATGCAGGAGGTGGGAGTTGTGGGCGTGGAGCGGGGAGCCAAGAGAAATCCCACGCCTAAAGATGACGATGTTCGTCGAGGGGCAGTAAGTGAAACGTTTTATAGAAAGTAATTGTAACTCACCGTTCTATGTAGTTGGCGGCGCGTGAAGGAGGATTACCTCCAACACTTCAGTCTACCACGTTTGGACCTGCTCGCGTGGGTCTTAGTCACGAAATTAGCACCGACGTATTATCGGAAACTCGACGTCGCGTTAAACGACATCGGACGCTTTCGTGAACTCCCCCGGTGGAGGAGGGACTTCAAATTTGAGTGGAAAAAAGCAGCGAGGACCCCGATAACGATGCCATTGAACGAAAGATACAAACCGGATGTCAATCGATTCGTTTGTACCTGCCCGCAATTCGTCATCAGTCAATTCCTCCTGTGCAAGCACCTGGTTCAGCGATTTCAGCCTGTCAACCCGAGGTTCTTCCTTGAAGTAACGCGAAACCGATGCTCACCTTTCTGGTCGCATCCTTCCCTCAAACCCCTTCTGAATGAAGAAGAGAGCGAGCCCGGCCACCCAGTGGCCGGAGGGAGCGATGGCGATGGCGATGATAAGGCCGATGTGGAGGTGTATTACAACCGCCAGAATACGGCGAGAAACGAAATCGACGACTCAAATTTCGAGTCTGACAATGACGACGACGCACTAATCGATATGGAGAATGGAAGGGAGTTTGAGAGGGAAACGTACAAGGAAAAAATGGAAACTCACATACGCCTCATCCGAGATTTCTGCGACGGCCTCGAGTTCCAAATCAAGTTCCGAGACCCCAGGTTTTTGAGAACGTTGGAGAAAGAGGGTGCTGGGTTCCTCAGACTCGCGCAGAACTGCCTCAGTCATGAGAGGAGGATGAATTCGAGTCGAGCGGCCTCCCCGTCGACATGGGAAAAGTCAACAACAAACGCACTCTTCTATCGACCACGATCACGGCCATGCCGTGATAATGGCACCTGAGACAACAGATGGCGATATGTTTTAAGTAATACTTTACGCTACCTACCGCTTCTTTTAGTCACAATATACCTGACTTAGAATTAACTGTCATAAATTGGCGCATCACACGTAACTACGGGACAGGCGGTAGGAAAGGGAAGAAAAAAGACAAACAAGTGTGAGTGAAGTATGCAGTGAGCCCCTGACGCAATGAAAGTGAGCATCGGTAATTAGTACTGGGAGCACTTGAATACGCCAAGTCCCATGAGCTCACAAACAATAGTCGAGAACGAGTGTGAGTGAAGTATGCAGTGAGCTCCTGATGCAATGTCTGTCATTATTACATATATACATATGGAGCGAGGAGGGTCGACGGCAAGAACGAAAGAAAATATAACTAAGTAGTACAAGGTAATTTGCTAGTTGTGTTTCCAATTCGGCATACCCAGGCTGCGGAGTTTGTGGGGGTCGAACTGCGGAAAGCGTCAATGGGAGAAAAGAAAAGAAGGTGGAATGGGGTGATATACTTCTCATAGAGTGTTCGGACGCTCCAGAGCCCGTGTCGCCGCCCGTATCGTGTATGCAAATTCCGAGCTGCGTTGAAGCGTCAATGGGAGAAAAGGAAGGTGAGAATGGGCGGCATACCTAGATATACTTCTCATAGAGTGTTCGGACGTGGTCAAATTGTCGGAGCCCATGTCGCCGCCTGGATCGCGTACGCAAATTCCAGGCGTCGAGCTGCGGACAAGCGTCAATGGGAGAAAAGGAAGGTGAGAATGGGCGGCATACCTCGATATACTTCTCATAGAGTGTTCGGACGTGGTCAAATTGTCGTCGCCCGTGTCGTCGCCCGTATCGCGTACGCATATTGACCGTGAGTGGCCTTTTGGGTTTCTGAGGGGGAATGGTCGCTGGAGCGATGGTCTTCGGATTCACAGCGGTGGATACCGAGATAGCTGGAGCCTCAACTGGGCCCGATTTGGCCGAAGCGGCCTCAAGTCCTGGCCTGAGTGCATCGGGAAGTGTTTGTGGCGATACCGACGACGGTGGGGAGAAGTCGAGTGAGAGGCCTCCACGGTATGGAGGGACGAGGAAGGATATGTGATCGGTGGGCTGGGAATGACGGGAACGTCCTTTGGAGACGCGGGATATGAAGAGACGTACTAGCACTCAGTGTGATCAGAGCAGCGGTAATCTGTGGGAGAACAACAGTTGGGTATGGCCCTGAACCAGCCGAAATCATGGCGAACGCGACTCTCATGGTCACAGTAAAGTTGATGTGCGCGTTGAGACGTCGGAGGGATACAGGCGTGATCAGAAACAGGGGTCTTACTCACCTGCTGCTTCTCTCTCTCCGCTTCTCGGCCTCGTCACTGCTCGTCTACTTGGACCACCAATGGTGAAAAAGTGAGAGGTCGGTGGCAGTTGGTGAGGGGCAAGAGAGCGAGGTAGCAGCAGGGCGAGTGTGAGTGCGATGCGTTCCCACAGTGCTCAAGGCGCCCACAGAACGTCGCAGGAAGGCCTGCATGGCCTGGTATGAACTCACCTGCACGCCCACCAGTATGATACACAAAAGCAATTACCTCATACCAATAGGGCCAAGTCGCTGGTTCTTGGATGTGAGGAAAAGTCGTCCTCGGAAGTATGTCGCATTTGGATAATTAGGTACAATGTTGGGTACATTGTGTGTACGACGCCACTATTTTACGTAATGTAACATAAGGTTAGGTTTTGAGTAAGTAAGTGTATTTGGGTCAAAAAAGGTTCGGACTGTGCACGTGATCAGTCACGTGATGTGTTAGGGGTGGGGTTGAGGTACGCCAGTTCAACACTGCGGGACAGAGTTCTTGTAATTTCGCAGACACACGTGACGCCCGTGGGAGGAGAATTTCAGAGACCGCCGACTCCAAACTCAGCAAGTCCGATAAATCTTGTATTTACTCTAAACAAATAAAATGTTTTTTGTACTATTACTAATGACCTTAAGTAAGCTACAATAGTCTACAATGCCACCAAGAGTACCACAAACCACAGCGCGCGGTGGGATCTGCGCGGTGTGGGGGAATGCGGATGTACCGTACCATCACCATCCCCCTACCAATGCCCCTGCCCGAGACTTCCTGTGTGCCCGTCAACTTAGAATCACCTGCCGAGACAAGTGCAAGCGAAGGCGCTAGCTTATCTGAACACCGGAACGCCGAGCCGATAGATCCCGCCACCTCGCGACTGCGCGGGAGCATAACATACGACCGGGAGAACGGGTATGATCTGGAATGGGAATCCATTGATGAGTTCCATCAATGGCGTGAGAACGAGCAGCGGGCTCACGGCATAGAGCTCCGCTTGGCCCAGACCATTTCGTCACACGGAAGTGCGGTATATACTGCATCTCGGCTCTATGTCTGCGTGCGCCAGGGTACAGGAGGGGACACTGGCTACCAGAGGAAGACTGATCGGAAATCTAGGAAGGAACACAAGCGACTGGACGCCGGCTGCCCTTGTCAAGTGAAGATCAAAATCTATCCTCACACATCGACTATCCTCGGCAGATATGCCCCTGATCATTCCCATCCTACCGGAAAGGACAATTTGAAACACGTCCGAATCCGGGTACCCGCGCGGGAGCACATCATGGTGCTCATCAGATTGGGTTTGATGGATAAGGAAATAGTGCGTTATAATTATCTTATCATTTTATTTAATCTGACTTCGAATCTCAGAAAAAGCGTATCCGCGCTCAATACAGTGAGCACGAGCGGGATCATTACATCACGCTCGGGCAAATCTGCCGAATGAGGACGATTGTCGAGCAAGAGCGGGTTCAATTGGACCCGAATGATGCACACTTGACCTGAATTTGGGCAGGGAATATACAATCTGATGGGCATTTTGTGTATTACAAGGATAAACAAGATACCCCACCAGAAGGATCCGATCTGGCATGCGATCTATTCATTCTGTGCATCCAGACAAAATTACAGTCACAGTGGTTCCGGCTTTTTGGGAATGGGTTCCTGGGAATTGATGCAACGCACAACGTCACCCAGTACAAGGGGGTATTACTATTTACAATTATGGCGCGGGATTGTTGGGGACACGGTAAGCGCTCCCGCACGGTCTTAGTAAGGCATCTAATCACTACTTTCAGGGGTCCCAATCGCCTGGATGTTATCATCTAATGGGACGCAAGCGACCATTACCTATTTTCTTAATATTATCAAATGCCAAAGTCCGGAAGTTTTACCCTCAATATTCATGACCGATCGAGATCAGGCCCAGGTGAATGCAATACGCGCCGTATACCCAAGTTGTCGCGTATTCTATTGCTGGTGGCATGTGCTCCGTGCCGTCCGGACCCACTTCGTCGTTACCGAGTTTCAGGATCTTTGAGCCCTGATCCAAAAATGGGTCCGGACCACCGATCGCTACGAATTTGACGCGTGGTGGGAAGACATTCAGAACGACAAATCAGTCCCCCAGAGTTTGGCCGAGTACCTAGCCAGGGAATGGGTTTCTGTCAAGGAAATGTGGTCCGCCGTTTTCCGTCAGGATCGGACGATCTTTGAGGAAGGCGATACCAACATGCTCTTGGAAGCGTATGTAATTCTCACATATTTGAAAACAGCATCTAATTTGGGCCTAGGTATCACCATGTGCTCAAATCAAAATGGCTAGATAGGAAGTGCAACCGGCGCATCGACAACCTTATCGACACTCTCCTGACAGATCTGTTGCCGCACATACACGATCACCTGAAATCCCAAGACATTGGACTGGACGGTTTCGACTTAGCGAGGGAGCGCAAGGAGGAAATCCTCGCGCGTGCCCCAGAAATCCCCCGCGACTGAATTGAAGTTATTGACCAGGAGCGCATCCTTGTGCGCTCCTCAAAAGAAGAACATTTTTATTCTGTCAATACAGTACTCAATGAATGCGACTGCAAGGATTTCCCCCGCATTAAATTCTGCAAACACCTTGCTGCTGTGCAGCATTACTTTGGGGGGGCAAAGGACTCGGCCCTCACCGCTCAACCGCTCCCGACCGCACCGGACTTACATCACGCCAGCGCCCAAGAAAGCGATAACGCCGCTAGCCGAGAGAACGCCGCGTCGCTAGTTTCTGCTGTCAACGAGATCATCACGTTGTCACGGCAGTTACTAGCTCAGGCGCCAAGGGACGCTAGGCCGGAGTTAGTGAAGTCAGTCCACGCAATTCGCACCCATCTTAGTGTCGTCGCGTCATCAACTGGCGATGACCAGCAGCTTCCCGAAAAGGAGGTGATTGCCCCGAATCAATTGTCATGGCCAGAAACAGCTCAGCGCATGGGTGTGAGGCGCGAGAAACGCCACGGCAAGGTCGACAGCGCGCTTACAGCCAAACTAATTGGCGAAACCAACCGTAAGCGGAATCGTGCAGATCAGGACCCATATGGAGCCGGTGAGCAGTCCGGCAAGCGCGCTAAACCTGACGCACGCTCAACCGCTGCCAATACACGAGCGCGGGCTGATACCGAGCCAACCCCAGCACGTCCTGCAGCATCGGCGCCACCATCGTCCCTTCCCGCACCCCCGACGCACGCCCCGCCACACGCGCCTCTCTATACTCCTGCGACCCCACTTTCTCTCTTGCAGCCCGCGTCGTCGTTTAGTTATTATCCTTACATGCAGTATTCCTACCCTGTACCATACACTCCAATGTATTATCCCCCTCCCACTCAATAAATCAACTTAGAATTTTTTTGGGGCGTGCTCACTGAATAATTGACTTAGAACTTTTGTTTGCGCGCTCACTGAATAATCGACTTAGAACTTTCTTCTTTGTTCCCGCTTACACAATTGACTTGTACTTCTTTTGGATGTTTGTATTTGTTAGTGAATTTCATAAAATATATTACATTATCGAAATATTCTAAGTGGCCGAACTTTCGGAAATGTCTGTGCTTAATTCGGACTTTCGGTTGTTGCCGAAAAACGTGACTTTTTGCGTCACGTGTGTCTGCGATTACGCCAACTGCGGGACCGCTATTCATTACGGGGCTATTCAAAACGCGAAAACTCACGGGAAACTTTCGCAACTATGTGAACAGACCGACAGCAATGCACGACTTCTCACTGGTGAAATAGTCCCAAGTTTAGACCACCATTGTAGGCTACTGGAGCAGCTTACAGTATCCAATGATGCTGCAGTATGACTCGGCATGGGTGCCCGTGCCCAGGAACGGAATAAGGATGTATTCAACCTCCGCCTCGTTCGGGCGTCAGTCGTTTTCTGCTCCTTTTCTGCTCCTTGCCACAGCCTTCGTTCGTCTGCGCCACAGCCTCGGTGGGCACAGCGCTGGTTGGGTGCGGTGCATAGTATCAATATATATATTCCTCAGCAATATCCATTGTCTCCCCCAACACACCATCCCCGAACTATGAGCCATCGTTTGTGCACTGGCTTTGAAAACGTCAACTTGTTCCCGATACTCCCTTACGTTGTTAAGGATCCGTATCGAGCCGCCATAATAGCGTAACCCAGTTATTCTTTCGCGCGCCCCTAGCCACCTTACGACGTCCTTTTTTTCAGTATTCGTGGCTCGCCGACTGTTGTCCCGTTGAGAGACGATCTTATACCAGTGTGCGTTGGTTTGCAATATTCGTCTTGTAGAACTTTCTGGACTAATTACCCTAAAGGCCATCCTACCAGTCCCGAGGATGGACTATATCTGGAAACTCAGAGGGGAAGTACTACGCTTACACCAAGGCGCAGGCCGGAATAACAGTCGTTACCGAAGCCCGTGTCACAGAGCCTGGGGTCCCAGACCAGCTGAATGTCTGGCTGCACATTATCTGCGATATGATTTCCGAGAAACAAATCCCCATCCCGGAGAGCTCGGACTTATTCCTCGAGATCCACCAGGACCTAGGCGCATGCAACTACTACTTTGCGGATCATACCCGTCGTACCGTCTTCTGGCTGCACACATTCGACACAATCGGCGTTGGACGTCCGCACACCGTGTCAAGCGGCCACCTCCGTATGTTCTGGTATCTCCATTCACTTTTTCCAAGTAAGTTAATTCCGCGTCCAGAACACGCTCTGCAGGAAAACTACTGGATCCATGTGGAATCGTTCCCCGAAACTGCTTCTCAATATTCTGCGGTGGCCCTGAATGAGCTCCAAGCCGTCCTTTTGCGTGATCCATCGGGTGAAGCAGGAATGTCCTTGTCTACCCACGCACCTGGGAGTGACGGATTTTACTCATATGCACTGACCTCAGAAACACCCGCTTTTCCGTACACGGCTAAGCAGAGGGAAGGGCTTGTCGATCTTCTTGAGCGTAGTAGGGGTGCGTTGAGCCTTGTATATCGACCTTCAGTTGACCAGTCTTTGTCAGATCATAATTCCAGTCCTCAAGTCACTACCTACGTCGCTAGGTTATGGGCGACGATCCGTATGTTGTATGCACCTACAGACTACGGGACCCCTGACGATCTTATCCGTTTCTGTGAAGAACACTCCCGACTTGTATCTGATCGGTCTGTCTTGAAGGTCCCAGATAGCAAACAGAACCTCGTCCTCGCAACCGTATCGAGGACGTTCCTTTTTGGCTTGCCTGACGTGTATCTAGCGCGTTTCGAGAGGCTTTGGGTAGATCGACTCGTTAATACGACCCGTTGGCGCAAGCATGTCTCTACGACAGTTGAACATTTGAAACAGACAATGTCATGGGTAAGCTTGATTGCCACTGCTGTGGCATCTTTACTGACCTTCTATTCGAAGATCGTAATACTTCTCATGTGAGAGGGCCTTCCCCTACCCGATGGGACAAACTGATCGGTTTGTTATCTGCAGTTCGAACGTTGCTATGATATGCATTTCTGCATTTTCTGCCTTCATCAAGTCCTCTTTGTTACTCTGCACCCTCGGCCTGGTCATGGCGTTGGCCCTCCTGCGAGAACAGCAAAGACTTGTAGGCAATAACGCCACCGCCGCGGTGAGCATGGCGACGCCATTCTACTGTGTGTTTGTAGTTAACCTTGAGGTTCGACAGGCGGTCCATCTGAATGGATTCCAGTGGACTGCGATCGCTCATAGCCTACCACAGGCGTTGTTCGCCTGGGCATTACTTCTACTCGCGATGCAGGGTTTGAGGATGACCTTATCCGAGCTACGCCTTCCACCAATCCTCACTACATTACTTCCTTTGGCCGCTGTGCTAGTCATAGGATTTGTGGGCATACGGAACGCCGTTTACCCACGCCAGAAAGTCTTCAAGGATCTGGTGCCACCGGCACCTATTCCTCTCTTTTTTTTTTTTTTCTTTTTTTTTTTTTTTTTTTTGAACCAATTCCTCTCTAATTTCTGCTTTATTCTGTAACACACCAGAAAAGGGGTCACGTTAATTATTTGGCTATGACAATTATTTAGCTGCCACGCATCGTGTCGTGGCTTGGCATCGTTACGTAATTTATTAGGGTTGCCCTAATACATGGAATGTCGGCTCCTGATACTTCGGTTAAAGATTACCATTGAAGTTATGCACACCCCCATTTACTGCGTCATCAAATAAAGGACTATTTCTCGATTCATCTGCTGCACAGACATACTCCACTTCAATTACCTCTACTGCAGGTATTGGCACCATATCCGGCTACAAGACGGACTAGAACAGTTGGTGTAGTTGGACGCTGTGCAGCAGTGCGTGCGTAAATCATTTTTTCAGTACCGTCGTGGGAGCGCCGGTCATTCATATGATTAAACTAGTACGACATGCTACCGATTGGTCGCCGTTCTTCGCGGCATCATCGCGCACCGGACCTATAAACTTTTGTAGTCGATAATTGAGAGGCTTGGCTCATTGGCCTGCGTCTATCACACCACAATGGTACCCATAGCAAAATTGGCGCCTCATCGTGAGGCAATGGGGTTTATTGCCGCCTAGGGCATTATGTACGCCGCATCGTTGTCCCCGCTTCTATTCAAGTATATTGTTCGACAGAAACGAGAACATAGCCAGCCATTAACTATATTAACACGAATTCGGCATCATCTGCCAGTGTACCACGTGCCACCCCTACCTCATTTCTTCTATTTCCTCTATTTCTGTAGTGCCGCGGACCCTCAAGCAGCCGTTGCACCGAACGAGCCATGGGTCCAGTGCCTTCAAGTAGTTCTTATAGTATCAGATGTATCGTGGACGAGGTAATGGCACAGTTATAAGTCAATGGGAGACAGGACAGAGTGTACGGTTATCTGTAAGAGCGGGGTCGTCACTGCTTGAAGAAGGCCACGCCATTCGTTAGAGCGCAGAACTGTATAGTGGACCTCTGGGTCTCCGTTACAGGACTGCACGCTACTTGGCACCCAATGTCGAGTCATTTCTGAGCAGAAGACGAACTACGCCATTGTCAAAGATAAAGGGGTGTGGTCGAGTGGCAGGAACGAGGCGATCGGCGGTTGGAACCAGTTGACAGGGTGAAACAAAATGAGGAGGCGATACAACGAAGATGCGGGCGCATCGAGGCGCGGGGACGCGCGGCCTGTCTACGAGTTGCTCAGGAGAGTCTTAGGAGCCATGATCGTGGCGAATATTGGTGATACTTGTCCATTGGAGTGTAAGAGCAAGGAAGAAAGAAGGGAGCGACGGAGAGAATGATACTAGTAGGGAATGAAAATAGAATGCTATTGGTGGGAAGGGAACAAGGTGAGAGGCAATGTCGAATAGCACGCTGCACAAGAAAGCGAGCTTCAAGTTATTGTAAAGCCGAGAAAGGCCGGCGATCCACGCGATTACTGTAAAGAAGTACGACAAGTACGAGAATGCTGAAATAGCCATTTTCGAGCCTAGCAGAACAGTAAGCACGAAGGAGCGCAGCGCAAGACTTGAAGCTTGAAGCTTGAAAGACCCAAGGGCTCAGGGCCCGGGGGTTAGGTATATATCCCAGACAAAAAGTCTTTCAGTCAGCTAGTGGACAGCTCGAAGAAACTATGGTCATACCAGAACATAGTAGGCCGTACTATTACAAGTACCCTTATTTGTATAGCAATGCGGCCAACATATGCAGTCGAACTTGAACCTGTGTTAATTGGGGCGGGGGAAGCACTGGCACGTCTTCAATCCTGTGATAAATACTGTGCAACTGCCTGAGCAACCGTTCACAGGTACCCGGATATCTAAATCATGAGGACATTGAATACTATGTGGGCCTGCTGACGGACGTATTTTTTGGTTTTGTTTTTTTGGGGGGTTATGTCATGATATGGTTGATTTTGACTGAGATACCACACAGCCGAACACTGCTCGGCACAGCAAAGGGAGTAATTACAACCCAATTCCCGCAACAGGGCTAGTATCATCATGGAAGGCGCTCAGGCTCAGGCTATAACCTAGCCCGTGTTCGTCTCCCTGCACTCGTGCTTTCCTACTGTACTAAAGTCCTCTGCTTGATTCTCTGCGAAGTCTATCGAATTCAGTTTCGGTTTCGGTTTTGGTTTTTTCCTCCCAGTTGGACAAGCAGTTGGAGGATTATAACTAAAGTCATGAAGCGCTTGGAAGGCAATGCGCTCGCCGGAGGAGGCGCTGCCAGTTCAAGTTGGCAGTGCCTCGCTAACAAAAAATATATAAGACTTTAGTTCCTGAACACCCTCCTGCGACGTTTCTGGTGTCAGGATGAGATTTAGTGCCAACAAATCCAACTTGTTTCCGATCCTCCCTTCCACTATCGGGGAGTCAAGGTATCGAGCTACCATGGGGTGAGCTAGATCTTCTCTCCCACGCTCCCACCTCATGGCATTCCCAGTCGGGTCTCCCCGACCATTACCCCATTCGGGATAAATCTTGTATCTGCGTGCGTCGGTTTTACCTTCGAATTCGTTGCATTCATAGAATTTGAGGACCATTTATTCGGAAGGCCATCTTACCAGTCTCAAGGATGGACCATATCCGCTCACCCAGAGGGGAAACGCTACGCCCACATGAGGGCGCCAGTGGGACTCACAGTCGTCACAGAGGCACGCATTGTCGAGCCCGAGTTTTTGGACCAGCTAGATGCCTGGCTAGTCCTCATCTCCAATTTGATCGCCGACGAACATGTCCACCTTCCGGAGACCTCTCACCTATTCCTCGAAATTCACCAAGATTCGGGCACTTGCAACTATTACTTCGCTGATCATCATATTCGCACCATCTTCTGGTTGCACACACTCGACACAATCAGCGTTGGACTTCCACATTCCTACTCTAATGGCCATCTCCGTACGTTCTTGATGCATCCATTTTCCCTGGCAGGTGAGCTAAACAATCGTGTCCAGAATGCTCTTTGCAGGAAAACTACTGGACTCATGTTGGGTTGTTCCCTGAGACTGCTTCTCGATATTCTTCGGCGGCCCTGAATGAGCTCCAAGTCATTTTTTTGCGTGCTCGCGTAGGTGAGGCAGGATGTCACTGGTTTGCCCGTGCGCCCGGAGTGACGAGCAGCCTTCAGATGCGCTCACATCTGAGGCTCCCACTTTTCCGTACACGGGTGAGCAGATTGTTGAGTTTATTGACCTTCTTCAGCATAGCAAAGGTATGCTTCGTCTAGTACACCCTCACCTCAAGTCAACTGATTCTTAATAGATCATGTTTCCAGCCCTTGCGTCACCACTTATGTTGCAAGATTATGGGCAACTATCGGTAATTTTTGTCCATCTACACACCGTGGGACATCTCACGGCTCCCCTTTCTATAGTGAACCATCGCTTTATTATCCGTTTTGGCGAGGCTCGTGGCCAATTATCACTTGATCAGTCTATGTCGGAGGTTGCAGATAGTAAACCGAGCCTGGCCTTAACGATGATATCGAAGGCGCTTCTTTTCGGCTTTCCTGACGTGCATAGGGCACGGTTCGAAGCTCTTTGGATAGATCAGGTCGTCTATACGTCTCCATGGCGCAAGCATATCTCTGGGACGGTTGAAGATTTGAAGCAAAAGATGACATGGGTGAGCCCAATCCCTATCATTGTTGTGGTTACCCTGGTTGATATTTTATCCTCAGATATTCACACTCCTTGGGTGAGTTGGTCTTCCTCTTTCCAGAAATGCCAAGTTAATTATTTCCGATTTGCAGCCTAAACATTGCTATGATGTCAATCCCGGCGCCTCACGCCCTGAACAAGGCCTCATTGTTACTGTGCTTCCTCGGCCTGGCTGTGGCTTTCTTCCTCTCGCAGGAGCAACAGAATCTAGTTGATACAGACGCCACCACCGCAGTGAGCATAGTCGCGCCTTTCCATCACGAGTTTACAGCTAACCTCGGCGTTTGACAGGCTATGTATCTAGACGATCGGAACACGAGCTATGGTTTCCAGCCGATTTCTATCGTTCATAGCCTGCCGCAGGCATTGTTCACCTGGGCATTTCTCCTGCTCGCGATACAATGCCTTTGGATGACCTTTGCCGATCTCCCTTCTCACTTGCTCCTTTCTACCCTCGTCCCTGTGGGCGCCGTGCTGGTCGTGATGTGTGCGTTTTTATGGAGAGCCCTTCGCCCGCGCCAGAAACCTTCCAGGACTCCATGTTAACGGTGCCTGTCCCCCTTCCAGTTCCCGCAGAAGACCAAAAAGAGCGCCCCGTGGGCCGAGCTTATGGTTAGACGAAACCCCATATTATTATGACAATAACGACATCCCTCTTTTACGACTTATCCACATGTATAATAGGTACGCCCGCCCGGCGCTTGAACACGGAACCGGCACTAGGACACTGTTTTTATCTATATTCACCTCAACTGTTTGCGAAGGAGAGTTCGTTATTTGTTATCTCTACCTCGTGCTGCGCTATCAGGTAGAGGACTACTTGGAACATATACTTGTGACGGATGGCAGTGACACAACCTTAGACACAACCCTCCAAAAAATCCACCTCATTCCCTTTGTGGCTACCTGACACTGCACCTAGCCACACGAGACAGCTAGTGTAGACGTGTGCTGTGCACTACATGCGTGAAAAATGATGCGGTGATCCAGGCGAGTCCAGAGGAGACAGTCTGGGCGCTCGCCAACTTGAATGCGGTGTTTGATTGGTCCTCCCTGCAGCTGTGAAATTTTACCCCACCGGACCATGCAAGAATACAGAAGGCCACGCGGTGGGGTACTGCTTCACACCTACTCGCATTCACCGGCATTGGCAAGGGCATTGGGGGCCCACTAACTGTCACTACACCTACACAACGCCTGGAAGAGCGCAAGTCCGGACTCAACTAGTGGTGAGTTGTTGTCATATCCACTCCTTGTGGCAGTCATTGTGAACCTGGGCCCACTCATGTCCAAGAGAGGCGCGAGTCTGGACATCTGGACCGTGACTTAAGCTGGTGAGCCATTCTTTTCGTATCCGTCATCCCCGCCACGGCGCCACTTGCAGACATCCTTGGAAATTCCAACACATCCCACGTCATGATTGCAGCTGGGTACTACGCTGAGTCACTGCCTTGTGCCTGGGCCGGGCCGGGCGATGAAGGACCAAGGTCATGGTCCTCGTCCTCGTCGTTGTGATCTTCATCACCAAGTGGCTGAGGTTGCTCACCTCGCAGGACCATAGCAGTGTACGAAGAAGTTGACCCTTCCATAGTACTAGTATTTCTTTCCTATCGATAATCCCTCCATGCCTCACTTCTCTCCTCGTTTTCGTTTTCTTCCAATGTCTTGTTTCTGTCGTTTGATCATCCTTGTGCTCCTTGACGCTTTATGTTCCTAGCGTCGAGTTTCCAATGAGATGACCCCCCATTCCCATCCATTCACTCATCCTGTGTTGGTCACTGGTTAGAAGAACCAGCTTAATCGCACAAACAATTCAGTTCACGTATATAAACACAGAGAAATCTTGGGTGTAATATTACAAAAATATACATGGGCACTTAAGCCCGCCCATTTAATCTGGACGACGAGCGCGATCCAGGCTTGCTCTCGCGCTTGATCCCAGATTTCCGGCTGGCCGGCGGACGGTGTTGAACTGGTAGGAAGTTGAATGAACACGAAACCTCAAATAGAAAGAGTACTTACCAGCTTGCCCCGCCTGCGCAGAGGTAGACAAGCCATCGGGTGTTGAGGGTGTTGTGAATCTGACAGTACGTGAGGCGGTGGATGACGAAGAGGCAAAAGGGGTGGCTGGTGCTGCGGCGACGGCATGGTAGCCGCACAGTAAGAGGACCTTCTTCTTCAGCTCGTGCTGCGTCTGCTCAAGCGCGGCCAGGTGTCCTTCAATGGCGGAGATGTCGGTATCCGTCCTGTCGAAGCGCGCATTCAATGCAGTGAGGCTGGCCTCTATTGCTGAGAGGCGGGAGCTGGTGTCCACAGCTGGCGGGGCGGCCAAGGGAGAGTTAGCGTGTATACTATACAATGGATGGCATGTTACCCTACCCTTGGAGTCACGTCCGCGACGGCGCTTCTCATCGACAGCCACTGTGCCTGCTAAGGGAACCGTGGAACCGAAAACTCATAAGGACATGAAATAGGTTAGTTCGGACGTACCTTGTACGTTCTGTGGCACATCATCCGCTTGGATCACCGGCGCACCATCCGTAGGTCGTGCCGGGACGTCTGTCACCTCTGCTACGGGATTGTTGGAGGTTTCGTGATGGATATGGAGAATCGCAAGCTTACTTTGGACACTGGGAGGCGGCAGGGCCTTGGGCTGGAACAGAGTGGCGACTATGGTCCGCCATACTCTTGTAGGGTTGCATGTCTTTTTCCTTCTGGCACAAGCCTTGCAGACGAAGGATATCCTTTGGGTGCCCCACCGTGGCTCGCAGACGGCCTTCTTCCCCTGTTTGCACGCGTCGCAGCGGTCCTGTACAGGAGATGGGCACACAGGAATATACGGCTGGTTTTACTGCGACTTACCTTGCCTCTTGCTACCCACAGTTCATCCGGCGCGTCCTCACCCTCCTCGCTGTCAGGATCGCCTCTAAGGCGGCGGCGCTGTTTGGGAGGGGCATCCGGGGAATTAAAACGTACAGGGGGGTCGACGGTCTTTCCCGCCTCTCGCGGGGTGGGCTCATTTTCCCCGTCGTCGTCTGAGTCCGGCACCTCCTCGACTTGAACCGCAGTCGCTGCCGAACGCTTGGTGCCACGAGGTGGTTGACCGCGGGGCAGAGGGTCGACGTCCTTGTTGGCACCGGGGGGCGCGGAAGCCTTCACCTTGTTCGACCGACCTAAGCGGGGGCGACGGGGGAGGTACGGGTATTGGTGCAAGACGAGATGGAAGTGGTGGGGGAGGCGACGGCGGGAGTTGTTATTGTTTGAGAACCAGAAGCACTTTCTTAGAGGGAACACAGTGACGCACGTTCATCCTGCTTTGCATCTGCATTCCACCAATGCTGTACCTTAGGAATCCGGTCAATGAGCGCCGACAGATCAGCGGTATAGAAAACATGGGGCTGGTTTGGATCTCTCTTCGCCAGATCTGCGCAACTCTCCTCGACAGATTCAAGTGAGATGTTTTCGAGTGTTGAAGGTCGCCTGCCTTTACTCGCCATGCGCATCCACTCCTTACCAAGGACCGTGAGCACCGGGTGAATGCGGTGGGGCGTCTCTTGGGTTGACGCGTACTCCCCAAGGATGTCGCTGGCCAATTGCTGTTACAGCATAGATTAGCGTTTTAATGGGGTCAGTGCCGAGGGAAGTCGCACCAATTCACTAGTTATCTTTCCAACATAGTAGCGGTGATCACCCCCCGGATTATCCGCTAGGTATTTAAGGGCCGCACACAAACGGGCAGCCGGAAGGATCAACATTGACTCGACGTCAGTCAAGCCTTTAAACTCATGTGTGTCAGATGTTCGTAGCACCATCGCACTGAGAATGAGGTTACAAAGTGCAGCGCGGACGACGACCATCAATTGGATATGACCCCGCATGAATCTCCGATTCACGTCCGAACCGAACGTTATTATCGTCGCCCACCAATGGCAATGAGACTTTACAGCCACTGACTCATCGTCAGTAGTCAGCAAGGCGCCAACATTGCCTCTGTGGAGATTGACACGCATTCGCGGTGTAATACGATCCCATGTGCGACTGAGGTACCGGTGTAGAATGAGGGGTAGATGTCTCTTCGGAGGGGCGTGTACGGTGGGAGAGGGGGGATATCAAGAACTTCCACTGAGGCAACCAGGCGGCCAGTTGGAGAGGGGCAGATAGAGTCCGTGTAGTAAGATTGTGCAAGAGATGAGTGCACGATGGTGACTTTAACGTCAACTCAGGGAAGTGACACGATCGAGGTCGAGAAAGCGTGTTCAAGGTCGTCACTCAGACACTCATTACAGTAACTCGAACGCGAGTGCCATCATTTATTCAAGCAAGCGAGGGAAATCAAAGTCAGAAGTGACGCACTAAGCGAGAGAACATGCGCGGTGAACATGTGACCTTGCGTGACCTGACGTGGCTTTACCCAATTGACCATCGACTAGACTTTCACCGGCACATCACATGGGCCCTCAAATCCTCCTTTCGGTCCTTTTCTGTCTCATCGCGGCCGTACATGCTGGCCAACTCTCCCTTCAATCCCCCAAGCTGACTGTCGTTGGACCCGACGGGGGTAAACTGCGTTCAGAGCCGTAAGCGAAATGCCCATAGTCTGTCACCCCATACTGAATCGGACGTCCAAACAGGATTTCCCTCCAAAAACGCGCAGACCCCGTCGTATTGGGCGCGAGCGATACCCTGAAGCTCACTTTCCAAGTCACGGACCAAACGAGCGACAGCGGCGTCCAACCGCACCAGACCTTCCTGCGTTTCTTCGACTCGACGACGGGCGAAGAGGGCATCCAGCCCGTCAAAGTCACGCCTTCCGGCAAGGCAAAATTCGAACTGGTGCGCACTTTCCCCTCGTCACCCCACTATGATTGAAAAAATTGCAGAACATGGCCAAACCCCCGAGCTCTCTTCCGCCTTCCGGCACAGCCCCGCTGCACGTCTCCCTTCTTCTCGGCTCTTTCGTGCACGACCCTGCTGCGCTCGACCTCTTCGACCTCCATGTCCCGCCGTCCGCGTCTGCGCCCGTGCACCCAGACGAGGCGTTCTACCACCCGCGCCCGGAGATCGCACATACCTTCCGTTCGGAGCCAAAGCTGCCCCCTCGCTTCGTCTCGGCCTTCTTCGCCGCGCTCGTCCTCACCCCGTGGGTCGTTCTATTTGGTCTGGTGCGTGTATCGGTCGAACCTCGGGTCTTTATGTATCGCTGATTCACGCCCTCTTCCGCGGCTCACAGTGGGGCGCTGTTAAGCCGAGCGTGCCTCACCTTTTCTCGCCAAGCATCCTTTCTTTCGTGCTCTCTCTCGCTCTCATTGAGGGCCTGTTACTTTGGTATTGGGTCGAACTTCGTCTCGGCCATATCCTTTTATATGGTTCTGGCGCTGCTGCACTCGCTCTTCTCACCGGTAAGCAGGCACTCGTAGGCATCGCTGCGCGCAGGACTGGTAACAGCAAGTAAAATGCTACCATAATCTATCTCATATTGCACATCAATTTTTTACTCAAAAAATGGAATGCATTAGTGATCCCATGTGTCCGTGTACTGTCTGAGGGTATCTAATGGCTATGTGCTCTATGTCCAGCACGAATCTCGGACATTCTTCGGCGGTGGCAGATGCCTCCAACGTTGGACTTCGGGCTGGGCAGCAACTTGAATGGGTGAGCCTCCGTGTTGAAAACATCTAAGATAGATCCAATTTGGCCTTAGATTCATGATGCCGAGGTAATGAACTACTCACAATCGTTGAGGCTGATATGGCTTGGGTCATCGAATGTGAGGTAGCTGCAACGAGCGCCGATTAACCTCTACCCAAGGACAGTCGAGCAAGAGCACGCACAGATACTTCAACACTTCTGCGAACCAGAAGCTCTGAGTTTCGTCGTCTTGTGCTGTGTTTTGGTTGTTGACGTCCCTGATCCCCACAAAACCCCCTGTGGAGACTTTGAGATAGGTATTGAAGCTCTTGACAGCGCTCCTGGCACGATCCATATATTTTCGGTCTCCGGTTACGCGCCACGCATGGAAATTACTTTCCAGGACCTCTGGCCGTTGAACATAACCCGGACTGAGAATATAGTATCCGTGCTGGTTGTAAAACGGTAGTTGATCCGGCGGCACGCCGTTGGCAGTTCCGGTAGGACCGGTCGCGTAAGCGAATGCTTCCGGGCCAATCCCCGTGCTATCGTAGAGCGATTTCTGGATGGGAATTAATGTGGCTAAGATACAGACTGTCGCTTACGCATCTCCTGCATAGGTATTCCAGCAAGCCTCGTTCAACTGCAGGGCCAAATCGACGATTGTTTGATTATTCAGTAGCTTGCCACCTAGACGGTCGTGGTAAAATCTTCGAGAACCGAGGTTCCTACAAATACTCACCCAGCATCCAATTTCCTGCATGGAAACAGGCAAGGTGTGACCCCACAGGTCGGACTGATCCATTATCATCAATATCTGCCAAGTACACGTGGTCTCCAACGGTAGACGTCTAGCCGAGACATCCGCTTGTAAGAAGGGAGAACCAACGATTTAGACGAAACTTACCTGCTTCAGATACCTGATGGACGAGTCGACGGCTGTGGACCAAGCATTCGCGAACGTGGTATCGTCCGTATTCGAAAGATGAGCGTATTTGATCAGATACTCGAAGTAACTGTCTGAACCACCTCCCCAGGTCTGCGGAACGGCGGTAAGTTGGACGGCAGGCTGAGATATCAAATATACCACCTATATATTTTCCGACGGGCTGACCCGTTGAAGGATCAATGCCTTGTCCAGGAAGACCTGTCACGGAGACCAGATGAATACATCCCTTCCTGACGGAACCTTCAACTCACCTGGGAATGGAGCAGGCTGATCATGGGTCAGTAGATGGCATACTCGCTTTGTCTGTCGGACTCACGTTATTCACTATTGTCAGGGCTGCTCCCTCCGCGAGCTTCCTGTATTTATCATCGCCGGTATACTTACTAAGGCGTGCCCACTCCATGGTGAGCTGAGCGAGGTAAGTACCGGAGTTGTGTCAATTGCAAGTAATATACGATACTACATACCGTGCCTGCTGAAGCGATACTTGACTGTTCAAAAGTCATCAATATCTGGACATGAGAGTAAGGCGAGTTTTACATTAGCTTTGACAGGCGAGTTGGTATTGAAGTCCACAGAGTCATATGGGATTTTGTTTTCCTGAAATGATTAAAATCGGGTACCGTCACGCCCAGATGCCACGGTACGAACCTGGACCCAAGCTGCGGAGAGCTTGTCGACGAGCTGCTTTGCTTTGTCCACTAGAAACTGATCTCTCTGACCGTTGAGTTCGTACGCGCTCAGAAGGCCGCCAACGTATCGAATGGTGCTCTCGAAAACGCTAGGGGGTACACACCAGGTTAATGCGCGCCAAGTGAAGTACAGCGTGGCCTCGATCATA
Source organism: Lactarius sanguifluus (assembly GCA_021527775.1). NCBI lineage: Eukaryota > Fungi > Basidiomycota > Agaricomycetes > Russulales > Russulaceae > Lactarius > Lactarius sanguifluus. The sequence goes on along the minus strand of JAKEYF010000156.1, from coordinate 26,019 downwards.
CCTGACAGCGTCCAAGGTGTTGGATTTCGAAAAATCAACTCCTCGAACGAAATTGAGCGCTTCATTGAATTGTGTCTGTAGCGCCCTTGGTGAGAACGCAACTTTTGAAAAGTGAAGGGTATCGGCCTACGGTGAGTCCCATAATTTTCTGGAAGGGCGCATGTGTATCAGTAGGGCGACATGCTTCAAGGGTGTGGGAGGGCGCTTCACCATGGTGGTCATTCCGTCGACAATGGTAGCACCCCAACCGTTACGCGGATCCAAAGGCTTTTTGCTCAATGGTGCGACCTCGTCGTGACCAAATGCAGATGCACTGCCAATGGGCCTAAATCAACCGGTGGGACAAAACTCTACTCGAATAAACACTGACTGGTACGTGTTGTAGCTATCTGTGAATATCTTGACGACGTCGGCGAGGTCCTGTGTTGTGTCATAAGGGAGTTTGAGGCCGGGATCTTGCACCTGGGAGGCCCGAGCAACGAAAGAGAGAAAAGGGAGTGTTGAAAAGAATGTGAGTGTTAATCTCATAGCAACGGTCTGAGTACAAAGTCCACAGTTGACGAAGCTAGCATGCCTGAGACAGCCATTTTATACGATACGATCCGAACTTGAAAATAAAGCAGACGTCATTTCAAATGATGGGTCGCGTCGTTGGGTTGCTGTCCGAGATGAGATGAGCAAGGAGATGAGCGTCTCCTAGTAACTTTGATTCTTTTCGATTGGGCCGTTGACGTGACAAATTTTCCTTCGAACACGCCTCACCTGGCACGGCCCAGTGCACCCCAGTGACCATTAGAAGACAAAAGGTGTGTTTAGAGCCCATCTGGTGCACGATTTGTCCCGCCCGGCATCAGCCAAAAAAACATTGTTTTTTATTTGTTGGTCCCAGCAACGTGACCAGTGCAGTTGGTCGCACCTGACCGTGGCCGAGGTCACACCCGATTTCCCTGCCAAAAATAAAAACGGGTATGGATCTTTCTGTGATCTAATACCTGTAGATCCCACCTTGGATCCTACTAACACATACTGTTTTTCTTTTTTGGGTGGGGGCAGAATATTAGACAACGGGAGAGGGGAGAATAATCTTAATCACACAGACCGTTCAGTTCACGAAAGACAACGACGTATTCTTTCTAAAGATATGGAGAAATCGTGGGTGTTAACAAATTGAATATTACAAAAATATACACGGGCACTTAGGCCCGCCGATGTGATCTGGGCGACGAGCGCAATCCAGACCTACTCGTCCGCTTTGTCCCAGATTTCCGGCCTGCTGGCGGACGGTGTTGAACTGGTATGAATACGGAACTTCAAATATGAAAGAATACACATCAGCTCTCCCTGACTGTGCAGAGGAGGTCGACGAGCCCTCGTCTGTTGAAGGGGTTGCGAATCTGACAATACGCGAGGCGGTGGACGACGTAGAGGCAGAAGGGGCAGTTGGTGCTGCAAGGACAGCATGGTAGCCGCACAGCATGAGGACCATCTTCTTCAGCTCGCGCTGCGTCCGCTCAAGCGCGACCAGGCTCTCTACCTGCTTCTCCTGGTGTCTTTTAATGGTGGAGATGTCGGTATCCGTCCTGTCGAAGCGTGTATTCAACGCAGTGAGGCTGGCCTCTATTGCTGAGAGGCGAGAGTTGGTGTCCACCGCTGGCGGGGCAGGTAGGGTAACGCCCCTCCCATTGTATAGTACACATGCTGATCCTTCCTTAGATTTGGAGCCCCTCGGGCGTCCACGCCCGCGCTTTGCACCCACGGGCGCTAAGGGAACGGGGGGATCGCAAACCCATAAGGACAAATAATAGGTTAACCCAGACGTATTCTCTACGTTCTGTGTCATATCCGCCTGCATCGCTGGCGCATCAACCGCAGGTCGTGCGGGGACGTCTGTCACCTCCGCTATGGGAATTGTTAGGAGTCGTGATAGATACGGAGATCGTAGACTGACCTCGGACAGTGCGAGGCCGCAGGGTCTCGGGCTGGAACAGGTCGGCGAGTTTAATCCGCCATACTATGGTAGAGTGGCAGGCTTTTCTCTTTTTTTGCACAAACCTTGCAGGCGAAGGATCTTCTGGCACCCCGCTGTGGCTCGCAGACGGTCATCTTCCCCTGCTTGCATGTCACAGCGGTCCTATGCAGAGGACAGGTATGCAGAAATATATGAATATTTTTCCTGCGACTTACCTTGCCTCTTGCCACCCACAGTTCATCCGGCACGTCCTCACTGCCCTCATCGCCGGGGTAGTCTATGAGGCGGCGGTGCTGCTTGGGAGGAGCATCTGGGGATCGAAAACGTACACAGCGGGCGACGGTCTTTCCCGCCTTCCGCGGGGTGGTCTCACTTTCCCCGTCGTCTCGTAGTCGTCTTCGTCTGTCTCCTCGACCTGAGCCGCGGCCGCAGCCGAGCGCTTGGTTCCACGAGGCAGCTGGCCACGGGCCGGGGGGCCAACTTCCGTGTTGGCAGCAGGGGCATGGGAGCCTTCCCCTTGACCTTCCCCTTGTTCAGCTGACCTAAGTGGGGTGACATGGGTTATAGCGGGTGCGGGTGCGGGACGTGACGGCGACGGCGACAGTGGGTGTTGCGTAAGAACCAGAAGCACTCACTGAGAGGAAACACAAGTCACTCACTTTCACCCTACTTCGCATTTGCCTTCCACCAATGCTGTACCTTTGGAATTCGATCCAGGAGCGTCGACAGATCGGTAGAATGAAGAACAGGGGGCTGGTTTGGATGCCTCTTCGCCAGATCTGCGCAACCCTTCTCGATGGACCCAAGTGAGATGTCTTCGAGCTTTGGTGGCCTGCCTTCACGCGCCGCGCGCTTCCACCCTTTATCAATGATCGTAAGCACTGGGTAAATGCGGTGAGGCGTCTCTTGGCTCGACGGGTATTCCCTGGAGATATCGCTGATCAATCGCTATTACGGCGTGGATCAGGATTTCAACAGGGTTAAGGAAGAAGGAAGCGCACCAATTCACTAGACGTCTTTCCAGCATAGCGGGGGAGTCACCCCCGGATTGTCCACTAGATAATTAAGGGCTGCATACAAACGGGCAGCCGGAAGTATGAGCATTGACTTGGCCTCAGTTAAGCCTCTGAGTTCATGTGTGTCGGACCTCCGCCGCGCCATCGCAATGAAAATGAGCTTACGAGCTCTCAGAGTGCAGCACGGACGAAAGGTATTCGATCGATCAGATGTGATCAATATAGCCCCGCATGAATCTCCGAACCAAACGTTACGTATCACCCAATGAACCTGCCATCCGCCTGGACTGCGAGGCGCAAAGCGAGGGGCCAACATGGCTTCTGTGGAGATTGACGCGCGTTCGCGGAGCGAGATACCGGTCCATGTGCGACTGAGGAGACGATACTGAGGGAAAGATGTGCAACTGAATAAGTCTCACTGGTGTCGAATGAGGGATGGAAGTCCCTTCGGGGGGGTTGCCAGGGCGGGAGAGGGAAGGGTATCGAAGATTCACACTGAGGCAACCAGACGCCAGTTGAAGCTTTTCGAGAGGGGCAGCGTGCGGATAGTGTGCCCACATAAAAGGATAAGAAGCAGTGGAGACGCGACACGGATGTGTACGGTAGAGGTCGAGAAAGTGTACTCAGACACTCAATAACTCATTCCTGAACGCGAATGCCGTCGTTTAACTTCAAATGACTGCCTGAAAGACAAACTGAAAAAAGACTAGTTCGCAGTCCGCAAAGAAAAACTTGATCAACAAAGCGAGGGGAATCAAAAACATCGAAGAGAGAAGTGAGGAGAACTGGCTGTGAACATGTGACCGTGGCTCTGTTGCCGTTTCCCTAATTGACCATCCAGACTTCCACTGGCACATCACATGGGCGTTCAAATACTCCCTTCAATCCCCCAAGCTGACTGTCGTTGGACCCGACGGGGGTAAACTGCGTGCTCGCACATACCTTCCGCCCGGAGCCAAAGCTGCCCCCTCGCTTCGTCTCGGCCTTCTTCGCCGCGCTCGTCCTCACCCCGTGGGTTGTTCTCTTTGGTCTGGTGCGTGTATCGGACGAACCCCTGGTCTATGTATCGCTGATTCACGCCCTCTTCCGCGGCTCACAGTGGGGCGCTGTTAAACCGAGCGTGCCTCACCTTTTCTCGCCAAGCATCCTTTCTTTCGTGCTCTCTCTCGCTCTCATTGAGGGCCTGTTGCTTTGGTATTGGGTCGAACTTCGTCTCGGCCATATCCTTTTATATGGCTCTGGCGCTGCTGCACTCGCTCTTCTCACCGGTAAGCAGGCACTCGTGGGCATCGCTGCGCGCAGGACTGGTAACAGCAAGTAAAATGCTACCATAATCTATCTCATATCGCACATGAATTTTTTACTCAAAAGATGGAATGCATTCAGTGATCCGATGTGTCCATGTACAGTCTGAGGGTATCTAATGGCCATGTGCTCTATGTCCAGCACGAATCTTGGACATTCTTCGACGGTGGCGGGTAGTACCCCCATTTAAAATGTCTCCTACAACGTTGGACTTCGGGCTGGGTTGGGGGGCTGATCCTGGTTTGTGGACAAACTTTGCGGTGGTTGACGGTTGCAGTTGGCCACTCCCAAGGGTGCTCTCCGCCAGCAACTTGAATGGGTGAGCCTCTGTGTTGAAAACATCTGGGACAGATCCAATTTGGCCTTAGATTCATGACGGTGAGTTAATGAACTACTCACAATCGTTGAGGCTAATATGGCTTGGGTCATCGAATGTGAGGTAGCTGCAACGAGCGCCGATTAACCTCTACCCAAGGACAGCCGAGCAAGAGCACGCACAGATACTTCAATACTTCTGCGAACCAGAAGCTCTGAGTTTCATCGTCTTGTGCTGTGCGTTGGTTGTTGACGTCCCTGATTCCCGCGAAACCCCCAGTGGAAATTTTGAGATAGGTATTGAAGCTCTTGACAGCGCTCCTGGCACGATCCAGGTATTTTCGGTCTCCAGTTACGCGCCACGCATAGAAATTACTTTCCAGGACCTCTGGCCGTTGAACATAACCCGGACTGGTAATATAGTATCCATGCTGGCGGTAAAACTGTAGTTGATTCGACGGCACGCCGCTGGCAGTTCCGGTAAGACCGGTCGCGTAAGCGAATGCTTCCGGGCCAATCCCCGTGCTAGAGCGATTCTGGATGGGAATTAATGTGGCTATGATACAGACTGTTGCTTACGCGTCTCCTGCATAGGTATTCCAGCAAGCGTCGTTTAACTGCAAGGCCAAATCGACGATTGTTTGGTTATTCAGTAGCTTGCCACCTGGATGGTCGTGGTAAGTCTTCCAGAACCGAGGTCCCATACTCACCCAGCATCCAATTTCCTGCATGGAAACAGGCAAGGTGTGACCCCACAGGTCGGACCGATCCATCATCATCAATATCTGCCAAGTACACGTGGTCTCCAACGGTAGACGTCTAGCCGAGACATCCGCCTGTAAGAAGAGAGAAAGAACCAAGGATTAGACGAAACTTACCTGCTTCAGATACCTGATGGACGAGTCGACAGCTGTGAACCAAGCATCCACGAACGTGGTATCGTCCGTATTTGAAAGGTGAGCGTATTTGATCAGATACTCGAAGTAACTGTCTGAACCACCTCCCCAGGTCTGCGGAACGGCGGTAAGTTGTACGGCAGGCTGAGAGATCAAATATACCACCTATATATTTTCCGACGGGCTGACCCGTTGAAGGATCAATGCCTTGTGCAGGAAGACCTGTCACGGAGACCGGATGAATACTTCCCTTCCTGACTAACCTTCAACTCACCTGGGAATGGAGCAGGCTGATCATGGGTCAGTAGATAGCATACTCGCTTTGTCTGTCGGACTCACGTTATGCGCTATTGTCAGGGCTGCTCCCTCCGCGAGCTTCCTGTATTTATCATCGCCGGTATACTTACTAAGGCGTGCCCACTCCAAGGTGAGCTGAGCGAGGTAAGTACCAGAGTTGTGTCAATTGAAAGTAATATAGTAATATACAATACTACATACCGTGCCTGCTTCAGCGATGCTTGACTGCTCAAAAGTCATCAATATCTGGACATGAGAGTAAGGCGAGTTTTACATTAGCTTTGACAGGCGAGCTGGTATTGAAGTTCACAAAGCCATATGGGATTTTGTTTTCCTGAAATGATTAAATCCAGGTACCGTCATGCCCAGACGCCACGGTACTAACCTGGACCCAAGCTGCGGAGAGCTTGTCGACGAGTTGCTTTGCTTTGTCCACTAGAAACTGATCCTTCTGACCGTTGAGTTCGTACGCGCTCAGAAGGCCGCCAACGTATCGAATGGTGCTCTCGAAAACGCTAGGAAGTACATGCCAGGTTAATGCGCGTCAAGTGAAGTGCAGCGTGGCCTCGATCATACCTGACAGTGTCCAAGGTGTTGGATTTCGAAAAATCAACTCCTCGAACGAAATTGAGCGCTTCATTGAATTGAGTCTGTAGCACCCTTGTAAGAACGCAACTCTGAAAAGTGAAGGGTATCGGCCTACGGTGAGTCCCATAATTTTCTGGAAGGGCGCGTGTGTCAGTAGGACAACATGCTTCAAGGGTGTGGGAGGGCACTTACCATGGTGGTCATCGCGTCGACAATGGTAGCGCCCCAACCGTTACGCGGGTCCAAAGGCTTTCTGCTCAACGGTGCGACCTCGTCGTGACCAAATGCATACGCACTGCCAGTGGGCCTAAATCAACCGGTGGGCCAAAACTCTACTTGAATAGACACTGACTGGTACGTGTTGTAGCTATCTGTGAATATCTTGACGACGTCGGCGAGGTCCTGTGTTGTATCATAAGGGTGTTTGAGGCCGGGATCCTGCACCTGGGCAGCCCGAGCAGCGAAAGGGAGAAAAAGGAGTGTTGAAAAGAATGTGGGTGTTGCTTTCATAGTAACGGTCTGTACAAAGTCCACAACCGACGAACCTGAAGCTAGTGTCGGCGAGACAACCATTTTATATACGATATGATGCGGTCACGGTGCCGAACCATCTTGAGGAGACTATACTCAACTAGGAAACGCTATATACAAATCTGGCATGTAAGTGATGTAACATTCCAAATTGGCGATCGCGTCGGGTGATGGGCGTCTCCAAGTAACTTCGATTACAATTGTTGACAACTTGGTTGACAATGTAACGTTGTTGCGATTTCTCCTGTCTTCCTTCCCCCATCCTCATACGCTGTGAGCTTCCTGGCCTACAGTGGGAAGACGTTCCGGCGTGAGACAAGCCTAGCGGCGGTACTGGCCACTGCCATAAACTGCCTTGGCCGGTGGTGCTAGGAATGGATGCGCCTCTGTATTGAAAACGTCTTGACAGAGTGTGAGCCAAAGTAGTTCAGGGCTCTACTAATATGGTCATACGCACATTCATCGAGACTGATGCGATTTGGGTCATCGAAGGTGAGATATCTACGGGAATGGAACTTACGTGAGACAGATCATAGCATTCGGTGGCAGGGGTTTTACTTACAGGTACTTGAGCACCTCCGCAAACCAAAAACTCTCCGTTTCATCGACCCTCGGAGTTGTAGGGTCATTGACGTCATAAATCCCGGCGAAGCCTGGCTGCGTGGACAAAACTCTGTTGAAACTGGCAATTGCACTCCGAGCACGTTGCAGGTACATATGGTTTCCGGTCACACGCCACGCATAGAAGTTACTCTCAAGCACTTCAGGACGCTGAACGTAGAATGGATCGGTGATGTAGAAACCATGGCGGTTATAAAACGCTAGCTGTTCGGCAGAGGGATTGCCATTTCCAGTGAAGTTTCCGTCTGCGGAAGTGTATGCAAATGCCTCGGGGCCAATGCCAGTTCTAAAACGAGCTCGGTGATTGTGAATTCATAGCGCGCCATATCCATACGTACGCGTCACTCGTGTAAGTGTTCCAACAGCCGTCGTTCAACTGCAAAGCAAATCGGACGATGGTATCGTTATTAGTCAGTTTTCCACCTGCCCGACGAACTTAGATATTGGAAAAGAAGCTATACAAGTAAAAATACCGAGCAGCCAGTTCCCGGCATAGAAGCAGGCGAGATGAGACCCCACATGACGGATCCGTCCTTTGCTGTCATAGTCCGCCAGATACACGTGGTTCCCCACAGCCGACGTCTCTCCACTTGTCAGCTACTCGGTCACGTAGGAACCATAGATTTTCTGACCTTGATCAAAGTTCTTATAGATGTATCGACTGCGGTCAACCAGGAGTCCGCGAACGTGTTGTCGTTCGTGTTCGACAGTCGTGCGTACTTGATGAGGTATTCGAAATAGCTATCAGATCCCCCGCCCCAACTCTGGGAACGAAGTTGAGGAGACGTTTATGTTTCGAGTTGACCGACATACTACGTATCCACCAACGGGAAGACCAGTGGAGGGGTCTATAGCTTGAGCAGGGAGGCCTGAGTGTATGTGTGTTTAGGTCCGGGATGTTTACTTTGTTTGAGCGAATCTTACCTGGAAGAGGTGCTGACTAAGTGGTGCATTAAAGGCAGGAAATTCGGCCAGATAATCGAATGGACTCACGTTGGCCACTATCTTGAGCACCGAACCTTCCGCCAATTTTCTGTAAGTGTCATTTCCGGTATACTTGCTCAGACGGGACCACTCCAAGGTAAGCTAAAGAGGACGTCGGTCTGTTGAACACTATCAAAGTCGCAACTCACAGTCCCAGCTGCTGCGATATTTGACTGCATTTATCGACGTCAGTGCGGGTTATGTCTATCATGCAAGGACGAACAGTTTGGTTGTCCACCGCGTTGGCATTGAAGTCCAGTTGACCAAAGGGAACCGTATTTCCCTGGAACATCTTGAGGTCACCGCGGTCTCGATTTGTGATTCTAATGCACTCACTTTGGACCATGCGAGCGACAAGCGGTCGGCGAGCTGCTTCGCTTTATCAACCAGGAAGGAATGTTGCTTCCCACTGAGCTCATACGCGCTAATGAGTCCCCCAACGTAACGAATGGTGGCCTCAAACATGCTACGACACGTCAATAACACCTGAGCACTTGGATCGTTTGTGTGCTTACCTGACAGTGTCGGTGGTGTTCGATTTCGTAAAGTCAATGTTTTGCGTGAAATTGAGCGCTTCGTTGAAGAAGTCCTAGGTAATCGATCGTCAAAAGTGCAATGAAAGCAACAGAAGATAATCATAATCACCGTCAAGCCCATGATGTACTAGTAAGACCGCGTTAGCAAAGAGACAGAGAGACGAGATACAACAAACCATCGTAGACATCGCGTCTACTATGGAGGCACCCCACCCATTCAGGGGGTCTAGTGGTGCTTGGCTCAATGGAGCCACCTCATCATGACCCCATGCAAATTCCCTAGACAAAACACCACAGGCCCGGCCTTAGGAACCGTGTTTCTGATGCTCCCGCACTCACCTGTAGGTGTTGTAGCTCTCGTTGAATATTTGGACGACCGAAGCGCGGTCTGTTGCAGCACTGATCGGGACAGCAAGGCCAGGAAACTGTACAGAGCCCGCATTCACGACAGTGGGCGTGGAGATGAGGCCCATAATCGTCAAACAAGCTAGCAACATGATGAAAAGGCAATTGGCAGGCGGCAAAGAAAAGCTTCGGTCATAGCACTCAGTGACGTTGCTTTATAGTCGGGAAAGTCAATAGTCAGCCAGACGATATTTCACGAAAAAATGGTGGCCTGAGAGCGCGGATCAGAACCCTCGGCCACCACACAGGAAGACTCGGATAAGTATCGGCCGCACGGTGTAACACCGCAAAAACTCCTAGAAGGTTGACTTCTTTTGGTGGCCCCCGTGAAGTACATTGGTGGTTATCGTAACCCCGGACAAAATCCCCGCAACCTACCATGCCGCCCATCATGCATCATGAGAACAATAACTTAAGTAAATCGTCGGCTAAGCAAGAATTCCTGCTCATGTTTCAGGCTCTCATGCACCACTATAGTAGCATTAGAAGCATACACAAGTGAGGAACGTTAACAAAAGTTGCGTTTGTTATGGTGTGAGCACGGTACTCTCTGTGTTGACTCCCCACGCCGAGCCGAGGATCAATCTTACTAAGTTATTTGTTAGGTCAAGGCCGCCGTTTCGAGGGAATCGGGCAAACGGTCAATCTTCGCTTTCCCAGAGGACAGCACCTTCAGTCCATCGCATCAACCATTTTATGTACTTCCTCTTCCTTCGTGATGCGGGTGTCTCTATAAAAATCTTCTTCACCCATGGGATATATCCCATGCCTGTGACAGCACGTGACTCATTCACCGCATGGCCCACAGTAGAAAGAAGTTCGAAACACACATTTCTTTAGCATGAGACACCAGGCCATTAAACGTAAATCGCCTCTCCCCGCGGTCGCCACTTTTCTGCGAACGATGCGCTCTTGTTGGCTTGAGAATTTCGTGTAGGCAGTGGCGACAACCGAAGGTCTTTGTCTGCCTCAACTTGTTCGCTTCGTCTGTATGGGCAGTGTACAACGCAAAGGACCCCGCGTCGTACTGGTGCCCGGCCATCATGGCGATGGCCTCGGCCGTAGAAACCAGCGCAACTTCCATTTTATCGTGCCTGCGGCAATGCCCAACCTAAGCGCGGACGGGTCAGGAGGATAGGAAAATCCCAAGAGTAAAACGACAAATACAAGGCGCCAAAAGTCCATAACCGTTGGCGAATTACACGACTTGCAGAGGAATCTCGCGCCAATGGAATTTACTTCGTCCTCGGTCTCTCGATGTTCTGCCCTGAGTCCCATTAGGGTCAGAGCTCGAGAAAGGACGTCCACGGCCTACAGAGAGGAAAAGGTTAACATAGTTCGACCGCGACTCAGGGAGCTGACGAGTACCTTTTGATCTGGAACGAATTGGTCAGCCCTCGGTTTCCTCTTCGCTGCTGCCTTCCTGTGATGACCCGCACACTCGTGTGCACATGCCTCACGGAGGTCTAGTGACACCGGGGCGGCATGCCCTTTAGGTGTTCTGTGACATAGGGTGCAAATGAAACGGGCATTAACCCTCTCGGAGGGGTGGAGCAACTTTGTCGATGCTCGTTTCCAATTTGGTTGTCCCAGAACCGCATCAAATTCTCGGAGCGCAGTATCGGCCCATTGTTTAAGGTCGCTGTTGATCATACCGCCGATTAGCTGTGGGCGTTTTAACTCGGACTTTAATACTCGTGATATTTTGACCGGCCCTGTAGAGGAAGAGTTGGCGCTATCCGATGGAAGGGGCGCTGTATCGTCTCGGTCTTGTAGTGCTTTGATAATTGGAAGTCCTCGAAACTCAGCCAAGGTGGGGAGGATGGGATGACTCTTTCTTTCAACCAGGCGATCGTAGTGTCGGGCGATATCGGCCCTTCTAATTTGTTGAGCATGTGTCTTCTGTTTTCGCACCTTTTTCTCCATTTGAGAGAGAATCTCAGTATCAATTCTTGTCGTAAGTGAGTCCACGACTGTGTCTCCATTAGCTAATTCCCACTGAGGGCAACATTCAAAATATACCGCTTTCTGGAATGGTCTCGAGACACTGTTTGTGACTTCGGTGCAGCGAAAGGTAGGTAGGGTTGTTCAGAAGATCATGGAGGTCCCAGCCTGCTGCCCTTGCATGGTTCCGAGCACTAATCGCAAGGAGGACTCAACTGGGGAGACAGCCAGGAAGTAGACACGATACTCACAAAGCCGTGTTTGACGCCTGTGTCAATCGGTATCTATGGCTCCACATTTGGCGCCACTCAAATAGTAAACTCGCATGCTGCCAACCTGTCGGTGGAGGTCTCTCTACCTGAATACGTGAGCACGAACCTCGAATACACGACGTCGGAGTTGGATATCAGCCTCATGAAGCTGACGTGTAATGTTAAAGTAGGGATCGTAATTGTTAGATTCGAAAGACGAACCAGTAAATAGTCATCCCGAGGTATTCCCTCCGCGACCATCTCCTCGTACTCTGTCATGGCCTCTTCCAAGTCAGTCCGAAGACCTGTTGATCAACAATTCGAGTCAGGAGGCCCGGAAATGACTGAATCACAAGGGGAAAAAACCCGACAATAGTAATAGGTATAATCTGATGGCCACGGAGGAAAAGAGCCAACAGAAGGGCGCATATCTAGTTGTCTCAGTCTGTGCTGAAGAAAGAATTCTTTCGATTCGGTATTGTATGCAAGGATTCTGAGAACAAGATGTTCACTTGATGCCAACAGAAGTCAGGGGTATAGAGAACAAGAATAATTATCATGACACACTTTAAGAATATTTTGCGACATTCGTGCTACCAATGGCAAAGCCTGAGCCAGATGCTGACACGACATAGATATGGTACACACCTTCCCACACAAACGAGCCCTGATGACAAACGAGATAAACATTCGTTGCGTCCACACATAGCAGACCTAGTCGAATATGGGCATAAAGAACGGGTAGGGAGGAGACGCGACACACATCACAATTTCCTGCATCGAATATAAACGCAGCATATGCGGACTCACTCCAGCCCGGTGGCGGTGGGGGAAGACCGGGTACGATGCAATGACTACGAGCGCGACGCCATATCATTACATTGGAGGGGTTGAGAAGGGTCGTGCATAGCCTCCTATTACAACGTGCAACAGAGAGGACGTCTTTGGGAGAGGTGACATAATAGAGGATTTCAGCTAGAATCTCGACAGGGACGATATCCAAACGCGATGGCTGGGATTTGGCTTCTCGCGACGGCAAGCACCCAGGATCGAGTTTTTGTTTCTTAGCGGAAGGTCGTCGCCGAGCCATGTCAATGTCCTTGTCTTGGTCTCCCGGGCCGGATTCCCAACTAGTTTCGGATTTCTCCGGCGGTCACAAGACGGACTCAATCTCAATTTTAGCACCGTTCTCTCGGCGACTGACATTATATTATAACTTCAAGTCCTACGTCTGCTCGATCGCTGATGGTTTGCTATGTCAGATCGCTCCTCGATTGTGTGTGTATAGGTCGAGGAGTATGAGGGAAAAAGTGAGTGGGTGGAGAATACATCCGGTAGTGTACAGTAATGCGGGAGTCGCGATACCGTGACACAGGTGTTTGAAAGTTTCAAGAGCCACGTCGAGTGGAATCATATTCAAGGGCCCCATAGCCTCCTTCGCCACCACGCTCTAACCTGCACGGTCCTGTCGACCCGAACATCGATGTTGGCACAGCCTCGCATCGACGCAGACATGGCGCATGCGGCACTGCACCGTCTACCGCGCCACTGTTACTGTTACCGCTGGCGATTGCCCTGAAGCTCCATCGTCCCACCGACTCCCACGGGACCACGTTGGTGCCGTCCTTGGGCACTAGCTCTACCACGCCTCTGCGCTAGTATCTACTCCTGCCTCCCTACACACGGCGCTACCGCTACCAGCAGTGTGTGGCCATGTCACCCCACGGGATGACGCCATCGACACCGCCGTTCAGTTGCAGTACCGCCGTAGCGCTCTACCGTGCGCAGCAGGATGTTGTTACCCTCGGCTCACGGCGTTAGCGTCGCAGAGCCGCCCGTCATATTTTGTCAGGTCTAGTTCATTGTTAACCGCACTGAGTCCAGTCTCGACCTGAACAGTGTCCGTATAACGGTAAGTTGTACATTCTCATAGCCGTACAGCTTCCAGCAGCGACTGGACAGCCAATAGCAAATGGGCGTCTATGTCACAGGTCGATCTGACCCCATTTTTGATATCTGGTGCTCGCACTACACGCCATGGATACGTGCAAAGGCTTTTCTCAGTGGGGCTCCAACTCGCATATAGGGATACGTACTGATGAAGCCGGCGTTGTTCCCTCCCTTTTCGTCGCTATCTTTGGAGTCGTCTACTGTACCTCTCAAACACGGCTGAGGAGACGTTAGCCCTCCAGAACGAAGACGCCGACGAGGATGACAGGTCTGTCGCGTTTTACCAATAGTCCCCGTCGCTGGGTCGAGTTGGAGTCCATATCAGGTTCGGGTGATTAGAACCACGAGCGGAATGGAATTCTCTGGCCGTTCTACAACCACGACCTCTGCCAGTGCATGTGGGGCACCGAGTGCGGGTCTTCACACGCACCAGATCACAAGAGTGCACTTGCTCTGTATGTGCGCCCATTTGTCGCCAAGAGAGATGGAGCAGTACGGTAACTCCAATTTTCGTTGACAACCGGGAAAGTCCGGGAAAGTCTCGGAACTTCCGAGCGAACTCGGACATGTACAACCGGAAGCCCGGCCGTCACGTGTTTCCCGAAGAACACAGTCTTGTTTTTAACGTTTGCGTTCTCACCACACGGGTAGGAAAGGATTCCATCGGATAAAACAATTGAAGCTCGAATTAATTCCATTACAATTTACAGTAAATATCACACATCGTATATCCTAAACGCACCACCATGTCAGACATTCAAGTTCGCTCTTGCAACCAAGCTTGCAACAAGCCAGTCTTGTCGACCAAGTACGACTAATATGGGAGAGAATGAGAAAACAATGGAATGTCCAACGCTACTGTATATCAACGAATCTTTAAACGCGCTTCATCGCAAAGAAAACAAGAAAATGCACCTGACTTGATCATGGCATCGCGTCGTCACCGCGTCACCGATGGACGCTCTCTTCCAGTTTTCTCACGCCTTGCTTGACTTCCGCTTTACCATCTTCAGCGATATCCTTTCCAGATCCCTTGCCGAGATCGGCGATGTCTATCGCAAGACCTCGTATCGATTCTCCGATTCCTGACAAGCGAGTCAGACGGAATCTAGTTGTCGAGGTTGATATACTGACCGTGGACGATGTTCAACGCGCCGCTAGATAATCAGGTGAGCATTTGTGATGGTTTTTATATTGAAAAATGCCATACTAGACACCCTCTCCGACCTTCTTTCCGATACTTGATTCCTCCCGGAACTCTTCTGTGTGCTCTGTGTCGGTGAAGCTCTTCACAGTGTGAGTGTCCCCATGCTCATGGTGGTGCGACATGTCGTGACAGTATAAGAGAATTTGGGGGTTAGGGTGAGCGTAGGATACGAGTTGAAAGGGCTTGGAGGTCTATTCGGTTACAGTCATGTAGTATATATAGGCCATCTGACCCGAATCAACCCGAGAGATGGCGGTGGGTGGGCCTCGTCTGACGGTCTGCGGACCATTTATCCGATGTCATCAGTCGTCAATCCGATTAGAACCAACACAGCGTTTGAGCACTATGATACGACCGCGATTCAGTTCTAGACCCAAATTACCCCCGAAACATAGTTGATGTCGGGTTCCGCACGTTTCACACGCAGCTTCAGTGTGGCTGCTGGTCGCAGCCATGTTAGATAGGACCAATGTGTCATATCCCGATTCCAATGCTCGAGCTCCAGAGTTTCGATACCCTTGGCTTGAGCAGGTTCTTGCTGAGTACATGCGACTTGTGTGGCCTCTAACAGAATAGTAGTTACTAGGGCTTCGTCGTCTGCTTTCTCATTCATGCACAACTATGCACCTATACGGGATCACGATACGCATTCACCAATTCCATTACACGAACTCAGCCAAAGCATAACTTGAATCCAGCATACTCTGTGTGAGAAGAAAACAATGTCTTGACTTCTTAAACGACGCCACGAGCCAACCCACGCCTCATTTCTTCTGCTTCGACGATGTAGTATGCCCAATAGCCGTCTGGGCGGGCTGGCGACCGTTTCCGGTGGTCGATGCAGGGGGAGCGGTGTTAAACGCTGAGCCCGGGGAAGGTCCCGGGGCTGAGTTGCGAATTTGGGTCCCACGTGGTGGGTACTGTGCGGGGTGAGATGGCGGACCACGTGAAGGGCCGGACGGCGGGCCCCGTTCAACGAAGCGTTCCATCTCCTTTGCCAAACTTGATGAGTTGAAAGGCCGAGTGTCAATTCTGAGCTGCGATGGAGATAGAAAAGAGTACTTACGCCGCTTCGACAGCTAGGTTGGTCTCATTAGGAGGGGCGCTGGACTTGTCGTTGGTGACACCTGCACCAATCCTGGATCCAAGAAAAGCGCAATCAGACGGGAGCGTCGTGAAGACAATATTGAAAACAGGTTAATTACACCGTGCTAACCGGATGTGCCAATAGGATCAATCATCACCGAAAGGACCGTCGACGTTCTGGGTCAAATACCAGATCGGCCGTGATCCATGTCGGGGGCGCTTACCTGGGCAGTCTGTACAGGGGAGGATGTCTCAAGTAAACAACAAGATCTCCGCCGCAGGGCGGATCAACCTACAGACGACGATGACCGCTAGCCGCCGATTCTTCTGAGACGGCATCGCCATTCCTGCCGGTGATCGGCTCTTATATGGTACATAAGGGGTAGCTTGTTGTCACTTACGGCCGAACTGTACTGGTGGACTGCATCTTGAGGCTGTGAGCTGTCCTAGGTTTTTGACTGGAGTGGTACGAGAGAACAGGGGGGACCTGAGATAACGATCTATGCCGGCACTAGCATAGACTCAGCCTGAGTCCCACACTGAGATACCGTGGGAAAACATGCTGCTGATAAGGACCACGTCGCCTGAAGACTGAAATGTTGACCGATGACAGATAGGCTTGCTATGTGTATGCATGAGGCAGTTATTGCAATGGAACTGCTCTTGAGATGTTTGAGCTTGGTCTTTTACTTCGTCACTGGCCCCTCTTACTCCTTTGAGCCAGTCTTTGGCCATTTGCTGAACTTGGTTAGAAGTACTTGCAGCACATATGGACCTAGACTCATAACCAGCTGTTCAAATGAGGATTTTTGAGGGTGTCGCAAGTGACTGGCATCTGAGGGTTCCTCCTCTCAAGTCTTGACTGGCATGCGAATGAGCCTAAACTTCTTCATCAGACGTCTCCTAACATCAGCAATCCCTGGGTTGCGCAAAAAATCCTTGTAGAGACTGTAGAGACTGTAGTTATTTTGTAGTAGGCTGGTAGAGACTGGTAGCAAACCATGGAAATCCTGGTCGACATGGTAGAGACTGTAGATGCGGCCATGCCTGTAGACACCATAGTTTCTGGTAGTAGATGGTAGAGACTTGGTAGCAAACCCTGGAATTTAAGCTACCAAATCAACAATCCTTGGGCCTCTAGTCACTGTGACTACAGTAGTTCTACAGTAGTTCTACAGTAGTGCTCATAGAGGCCATAGTGACCCATAGGTGGTGGTAGTAACATTTATGTTCTATGTAGTACTACCATAGTTCTACTGTAGTACCCAGGCCTACTACCATAGTGCTACTGTACCCAGGCCTACTACTGTAGTGCTACTGTACCTAGGTCTGCTACTGTAGTGCTATGTTGAGACGCGACTGAATAAGTCACATGTCTCGTGGGATCTGATTGTGTCAGCCCACATACTAAATACGGTATCTGTCCCTTATGGACTCTTTTGGACACTTCGGACTCATACGGACCGCTTTTGTTTATCTTTATTGTCAGAGTCATATATGGCTCTTATTGTTCTCTATTGTTAAGATACCGGTATTGTCTGCTTTAGGCAGCTATTGTTCTCTGCCCTCCAATGGCATTTCTCCCTCTGGCGCACAGACCACATGTATTGTGTTTGGGTCACCAGTGCGCACAGACCATTCTTATCTAAGCGTCCTGTATATAAGGACTGCTGTTTACGCCTCTACACTTCAGAGTTCCCTTCACCTCTGAAGTGTAAGTCCCTTTCTCTTTACTTCTCTTATTACCTTTGCTCATAGACGTTCTATAGTAACTTGTCTATTAGGTATGCAGTTGTAATAGAGTTCCCTTCACCTCTGAAGTTAACTTGTCTATTAGCTCTTTGCTCTCACTCCTCGCTTGTTAGTTCTGCGCTCAACAGGTTATGGGCCCTGACACCTAATAACTAACTTGCCATTTTTCATCACAGATCTACTTGTGTCACCTTGCTCTCTCAACCGACCACACTTTTTTTTGTCGTCTTCATCACCCTCAGTGAGCATCCTCTATCATTTTATCGACACATCCTTTCTCATCCACCATGACTCTGTCATGTGCCATTTTGGCTAGCCTCCTAAGGAGGTTCTCATGAGAGGTCCTACTATGACCTCAAATTCCTCTGTGCGCACTACCTCTACTATATATTCTTTACCCGGTCTTTGTCCGGAAGTGCTTTCATAGGCCAAGAGGGGAAGACCCTTGCGGCTATATGCCTCTCAAATGGTTGGGTGATACTCGGTTAATACCTGGGTCACTTTAAGGGGTGTGAAGGCCTGGTTAATAGTCAAACCCAGAAGTCCTTCCCTCTGATACAACTAGGAGACGCTACTATACTATAATGGTATTTACACAGTAGCTATGAGTAGACCTCTGCCAGGAGAAGTATTCGCTCCCATTGTGCAGGATTCGCTGCATGGCATGTATCACTATTCTAGTTACTTAGTACCAAGACCCTTAATGGTCTGTTCTAGAGACTCCACAGACGACAGTCGTGATTGTTATGGGAGTTGATCCCTATCATCACTTCTGGAATTCGCTGTTGGCTCCTCTCTAGGGTACTACCCTTTACTATAGTTCTTGGATAGCCCCAGCCTTCATGCTACTAGGCTAGAGATGGACTCGGAGCGTCCTTCGCCGGACAATGCTCCTCTGTTCCATCTTGCTCAAAACCTACGGTGTCGCGCATGACTATCCGCCCTTAGTAACATTTGGGCCTAGGAGACTACAGTACAAGGCAGCCATCATAAAAATGATTCCACTACTATAGTACAAATCCAAGTCGCACAAACTTGAGGCATGACACTTTATGTGTTATGGAGTTATAGCGCTCCTATGGCTGGACTCTATCTTCCCTTACCAAGATCTGGGCTGGTTCTGACTGCTCCTCGGAACCAGATTTACAAACATCTCAAATGTCTTTCCACCTTGTCTTCCCTCCGTCCGTCACCCTTGCCAAGTTGGATGGTACCAATTGGCAGACGTGGTCATCCACGTTCTCCTCCCTCATGCTGATGAATGGGTGCAGGCGCCACCTCACCCATTCAGATGTGGGCCCCGTCCCCCAGCACCCCACTGTCCTAGCTGGTCCCACTGGTCCCAACCAGGAAGGACTGGCTATGATGGCCATGTGGGAGAAGCAGGAAGAGGTCATCACTGGCCTCCTATTTTTATCGGTGACGTCGGAAGTCCTCTCTGGTATTCAATCAATGGCGCTGTATCCAAGCGTCCATGATAAATATCAGCAGCTGGATCACCTCTATGGTCAGGTTGGCTCAATGGCCACCTTTAATTTGTGGGTGGGCTTGGCAAATACCAAGCTTCAGGAAGGTAGCCCCTTCCTACCTCAACTCCAAAAGATGTTGGATCTGAGGAACACCCTCGTGGAGAATGGGATGCCCGTCTTGGACATGCAAATGTCCTTCATACTTTTAGACGCACTTCCCCCCTCCTACAGCACCATAGCAGGAACCATCCTCGCCTCTGGCCCCCCTGCCAATCTCGTACCTCAGGACCTCATCAATAGGTTCATCAATGAGGAATCCCGTATCTCCGGTCCCCCAGCATCTTTTACCAAGATAGCCCCCGTCAAAAACCATCAGCCTCCACGTGATCACGTGTCGCAGGCATCAGGCAGCTCTGTGTCTCCGGACATAATCTGCCACTACTGCAAGCGGTGTAACGTCTACCACGGACGTTTGCCTGACTTAGGCTTCCCTGGGGGTGGCGAATCTAGTGAAAGGGTAGAAGAGGCGATTGACTCTGCTCTGCGGGTAGAACGCGGGATGAGGGAATAACTCTCCTCCTAATCCTCGATATCCGTGGAGGTCCTCTCCTTGCTGTACTCCTGCGGGTGGAGTATCTGATAGTTCGAGTTCGTCCCACGAATGATGATCGATAGTGTAGAGGCTGCAATAGGGGGACGCCACGCGTTCGTTGAGGTAAAGGAAGACTCGGTGACAAACAGCGTCGATGGGATAATTCACTGTCCCAGAAGGGAACGTTGGAATAATTCACAGGGAACCCCTTGGTCTCGGGGGTATGCTGGACGACTCACTTAAAGGGGGAGATCCCTATAGAGCGAAGAACTGATAGTGGTATTGGAAGAAGACCAAGATGCCGTTCTTGGTCTTCGCAGTTCTCTACTTATACAGTTACGCGCGGGCTTTCAAGCGCCGCTCCAATCTGTACTAGCCAATAGCGTAAGTACCGTGAACCCTAGTACAGCTATCCTAGTATGAGTCACATCCCGAGTCATGATCCGATCCGTTATCGTACACAATCACATGTGCCGGAGCTTACCCGGCTGACTGATCCTACAAGTCCATGACGATATACTGCTGACGCGGTGTCATACCCTGGTCGTCAGTGTCCACTTCTGGGCCGAACGTAACAAGCGGGCTGGCCATAAAAAGCCAGACTGCTACAAGCTCAAACGGGACCAGGAGAACGCTAAG
The DNA here is from genome assembly GCA_021527775.1 of Lactarius sanguifluus. NCBI lineage: Eukaryota > Fungi > Basidiomycota > Agaricomycetes > Russulales > Russulaceae > Lactarius > Lactarius sanguifluus. Next base: position 5,666 of record JAKEYF010000156.1, on the reverse strand, counting down.
AAAGGGAGGGCTGGGCAGCGAGGGAAAGCTGCTCAGAATACCATATCTGAAGCGCCGGACTCCATTCCGGCAAACAGGTTTGCTGCGGCCAATAGCATACCTGTACCAAAGAGCCGATTATTTACCATAGTCAATGGCTCTGGCAAAATAGAGGAGGTACATGAGGTACCTCAGGTTTCCCTTTACATGATGAGTGCAAACCACACTCAAATAGCGTCAAGATGGATGATGGACAGTGGAGCATCAGCACATTTTACCCCACACATTGAGGACTATGACACCTATACTTCTCATGAAGGCATTGAAGTCCTCCTTGGTGACAGCTCTCTACTCAAGAGCGTTGGCACGGGTACTGTTACTATCCGCACCAATCGAGGTTTCAACCTCAAAATATCAAATGTGCTCCACCTCCCTAACACGCATTCGCGTATTCTGTCCACCAGCGCCCTAGCAGAAAAGGGTGCTATAGTTAGCTTTGACGCTACATCCTTTGCCATTAGGCACAAAGGGGAAACCATTGCGGAAGGACACAAGGCTTCTGGCCTCTATTGGCTAGACGGACACTATATAAACACAGTCCAAGCACCTGCATCTGCTAGCCTTGATGTCTGGCACCAGCGCATGGGACATATGTCCAAAGATGTGCTAAAGAGATATGCTCAAGAGTCTGTAAAAGGACTCAAAATTAATGATTCCCCTGTGGAAGATGGGCTTTGCCATGGCTGTGAAGTCGGCAAATCCACCCGTCTACCCTTTTCACCTTCCTCCAAACGTGCCAAGGAACCCCTTGAAGTCGTGCACAGTGACCTTGTTGGCCCCATGCAGAGTAACTCTATCCAGGGCAACAAATACTTCGCCACGTTCATAGATGACTACTCCAAAGCTGCAGTAATCATCTTTATGAAATCAAAGGACCAGTTTAAGGACGCCTTTCTACACTACAAGGCGTGGGCTGAAAAACAACTAAATAAGCCCATCAAATCCTTACACTCGGACCGTGGTGGCGAGTATGTCAACAACGACTTAAAGCACATACTTGAGGAAGCAGGAATCGAGCATATGCTCACAATGCCTTACTCTCCACAACAGAATGGAAGAGCCGAGCGTTTTAACCGTACGGTTATGGAAAAAGGCACTAGCATGCTTCACCATGCAGGCCTTAGCCTTGGCTTTTGGGAACAAGCAGTTCATACTGCTGCGCACATATACAATCGCACTCCCACTCGTTCTAATCAGTGGAAAACTCTGCTGGAGCTCTGGGATGGTACAGTCCCAGATGTCTCTTACTTTAGAGTATTTGGCTGCAAAGCCTACTATCATGTACCCGAACACAACCAGCGCAAACTAGATCCTAAATCAAAGGAAGCTGTGTTTGTGGGCTATGAACCCTTATCAAAGGGTTACAAACTCTGGGATAGACATAGCCGGTGCTTCATCTCTTCACGAGATGTTACATTTGATGAAGACACCTTCCCATCCCTGAGTGACCTGGCCCGTCACTCCACACCATCCATTCCATCTCCCTCCTCCGGTGAACCTTCAAGGGGAACCGATGGTGGTGAGATTTTCTTTGTAGTGCCTGGCCCGCCTACACCAGCTGTTGCCCCTGCAGTACCACAGACTACACCAGTCTTCATACTACCACCAATGGTACCTGCAGCAACTCAACAGCCTAGCACCCCTCTCACACCCCCTAACACCACACCTGCCGCGGCAGACCAGACAATATACCACACTCCCCCCTCCCAAGCCCCACTACCAACTACTCCTGCACGCCCTCGCACCCGCTCCTCTAGGCCTCCGGTAGTCTCCGCGCCTATACCTGCCCCGAACTTTAATCGGGAAGTGTCTCCTCCTAGGGAAACCCCTAGATCTCCAAGGAACACTCAGGTACCTTCGCCTATTCGTCCCAGGCGGAGCACAAGGGTACAATTCACGAATCCTTGCTATCTGCAGGATGACGATGAATTCGTGCAGGGTAGCAGTAGGCTGGGAATGATGGACTTGCTAAATGCTGCCGAGGTTCCTGGCTACAGGGAACCTCAGACATATAAGCAGGCCATGGAGTCTGACCAATCTACTGATTGGCTTGAAGCATGCGAGTATGAACTCGATGCTCTCAGTAAGCTTGATGTCTGGAGACTTGAACCCCTTCCTGCTAATAGGAAGGTGGTGAAGTGTAAATGGGTGTTTAAAAAGAAAGCAGATGGACGCTTTTGTGCTAGGCTAGTGGCAAAAGGGTTCACCCAACTAGAGGGGGTGGACTTTGACGAAACTTTCTCCCCAGTTGCCCGCTTTGAGTCCCTACGACTCCTTCTTGCGTTAGCTACGCTTGAAGACTGGCACATCCACCAGATGGATGTCAAATCGGCATTCCTTCATGGGGAACTGGAGGAAGAAATTTATATGGAGCAACCAGTCGGTTTTGTCACAGCTGGTTCTGAGCACCTTGTGTGCCGGTTACAAAAGGCCCTTTATGGTCTGAAACAGGCTTCCCGCGCATGGAACTTGCAATTCCATGGGGTCCTTTGCGACCTAGGCTTCACGCGGACGTACTCTGATGCAGGAGTATACGTGTATCATCTTCAAGAGGGGGGTGACACGCTATTCGTGATCTTATATGTAGATGACATCACTATACTTGGAAGCTCCCTATCAAAAATCAATGATCTGAAAGCATCTCTATCAAGTCGATATGAGATGACTGATCTTGGTGAAATCCAGTCTTACCTAGGTGTTAACATCACCAGAGACCGTGCAAACCGCACAATGGAAATCAACCAATCAGATTACATCCACGATGTGGTTGAGCGCTTTGGAATGTTAGATTCCAACCCAGTATATACCCCTCTTCCCTCTGGCGCCGAGGCACACTTGATCAAAAATGACGATCAGGCCTCTACTTCTGAGATTAAGAAGTATCAACAGATAATCGGGTCTCTGCTGTATGCGCAGATAGGAAGCAGACCTGATATATCTTTCGCTGTTGCGTGCCTTAGCCAATTTGCTTCCAACCCCTCGCCACAGCATTTACGCCTAGCAAAATATGTCCTAGCATACCTAAACAGTACTAAGGACTATGTGTTGCGCTACGCTGGAGGAAATGGCTCAGGTGGAGAAGGTCTTCATGGCTACTGCGACTCTTCTTGGGGGGATCAAGAAGAGAAGCACTCCACCTCTGGTTACGTCTTCCTGCTTGCCAATGGAGCCATTTCATGGTGTACCAGAAAGCAGAAGACTATTGCCCAGTCTACCACAGAAGCCGAGTACATGAGCCTCTCTGAGGCGTCAAACCAAGCTCAGTGGTCAGAGATGTCAACGAGTGTCTCTAAAACGAGTCACTCGCGAGTTTGACTCGTCACGTGACAAGTACTCGTGCCCGCGAGTACTCATTCCCGCGAGTACGAGTTTCCCTTCTCCATCGCGCGAGTACTCGTGGTACTCGTCCTATTTTAGGCCCCGACACCCAAGTCCAACATGACTAAATATATGAAGAGTTCCCAACTTCTGACTGCCACCAGGACGCCTTTGCAAGTTCAATTTGCTCTGACCACATGACTCGGATTGCACTCTCAGCCTCAGCACTTGCTGCCTTAGCACTGCTGTGTTCCCCTGCCCCAAGTGATAGCGTTTCACAGGTCTCAACCGCAACCCAGGACAGTCTCGGCCCACGGAAGTGACGTCAAAAACAAAAGCAGTCCCAGGTGTACGACGACGATGACCTCACCGACCCATTGGCTTCGGAAGATGAGAACACCCTTCGTAAATGTTTTCTCAGAATGAAAACCATATTCTAATTTACTATCTAGGTCGCACGTGTCGTGACTGGTTTTCGACGTGTTACGAATCGTTTGAGAAGGCCAAGATACAACGCGATGCCGACAGCATGGTTGTCAAGACCAAGGCAGACGATGGACAAGTATTCATCAATTACATCTTCAAATGCAAAATGTTCGTTTTTCATTCAAATACCGCATACAGTAAGCTGATATCTCCTAGATGTGGGAAGACCGTCTCCCATCACTGTGGATCCAACACCACCAGCAACCTCGTCAAACATGTAAAACTTTGCAACACGAAAGACGGCATCCGGCCCCAGCAACAGCTCCTAGCTAACTTTGCTTCCGGTTCTACGTACAGACGCGAGAGACTGCGTACGCTCATTCTCCGCTGGGTCACTGGCTGTCGTCGGCCAATGGCCATCGTCGGCGACACCAACTTCCTCGACATCATCAAGATGCTGAACCCACAAGCTGTGGTACCCTCGCGAAATACTGTTACCTCGGACATCAAGACCATGTTCTCGATGACCAAGGCCAACCTGACGGACATCCTTCGGGTGAGTAGTAAACAGTTATATTGCTCGCCGATTACCCCACTCAGCTAACTTGACTCGAAGAAAACGAAAGGAGCTGTACACATTGCCCTCGACATTTGGACGGACCTCAACATGACCGCGTGGCTGAACATCACGATCTATATGGTGCAGGACGACGGCTACAGGAGAGTCCCTCTGGACTTCATTCGGTGAGTTTCTCCCCCTTGGAACCGAAGCCTCGGATTGACTTGAAGGTTCTTAGACTTTCGGGTAGTCACACGGGGTATAATCTCGCAACTGAGACAGAGAAATGCCTACGAGAGTTCGAGGTTGCAAATCGTGTAAGATTCCTTCTATCTATTCAGCCGCTAGTCATATTAATGGACAATACAGTTACTTATGTTCGTGTCTGACAATGCCACCAACAATGACACACTCGCTACGTCACTTGAACACCGACTGAGTACAGAGGGGTTGTTCAGGGGTCGCCAACATTGTGTGCGATGTTTCGCTCATGTCTTGAACTTGGTGATGCAAGTAAGTAATTTTCGTTTCCTACTGCTACCTACTTAACACAATTCTCAAGGCATTTCTGCGCGTATTTCTCCGAAAGGAGAGATGGACAAACCACGGACCTGACAGTGACGAAGAGTGGAAGGAGCTTGCTGACGAGGTCAATAGGTATACCTCCATGGCGTGTGATGTCCGTGACGATGAAAGCTCTAGTGAGGACACAGATGATGACGAGGACGGAGAGCGTGAAGGTAACGAGGAGGTCGATAGGGAGATAGATAGAGAGCGAGAAGGATCTGACGTGTCCTTGGTTAATGATTGCGAGAAATCAGCTGAGCAAGAAGAATTAGACGCAGGTGATCTGACTCTCGAGTGTTACGTTCGGCTCGGAAGTGGACACTGACGTCAAGGGTATGACACCGCGTCAGCAGTATATCGTCATGGACTTGTGATCAGTCAGCCGGGTAAGCTCCGGCGCATGTGATTGTGTACGATAACGGATCGGATCATGACTCGGAATGTGACTCATACTAGGATAGCTGTACTAGGGTTCACGGTACTTACGCTATTGGCTAGTACGGATTGGAGCGGCGCTTGAAAGCCCGCGCGTAACTGTATAAGTAGAGAGCTGCGAAGACCAAGGACGGCATCTTGGTCTTCTTCTAATACCACTATCAGTTCTTCGCTCTATAGGGATCTCCCCCTTTAAGTGAGTCGTCCAGCATACCCCCGAGACCAAGGGGTCCCCTGTGACTTATCCCGACGTTCCCTCCGTGGACAGTGGATTATCCTCTTGACGCCATCTATCATCAAGTCTACTTCTACCTCAACGAAC